>JARWKJ010000017.1:38000299-38262799 GCA_029959095.1 Rhinichthys osculus
AACGACTGTTATACATATAAAAAATGTTGGAGAATTACCTCCATCACAGCCCTAGTTTTAATGTTTAGCAGGGCTCCAGACTGCGACCAAAATTTGAGAGTGTGCGAATGAATTTTACATCCAGTTGCACACGTGCGACCAGTAAATTTGCCCTTTTTTTTTTTTACACGTTAAACGTGGGAAGGGGCGCGTCAATCAGGGGCGGATTGACGATTGCTGCACCCCAGTTGGCATCAACGAATTAAAAGTTATGACCAATTTGACAATTTACGAACGCGAATCTCCAATGTCCGACTGCAGTGAATTCGCTCCGTGCATATATCGGTGCATCCCCTAATAATGTTTTTAATAGGCAGGTACAAACTGTTGATTCATCAATATTCTGTTGTTATGTTCTACACTATACAGATGAAACTCGAAAAATTAGAATATGGTGCAAAAGTTCATTTATTTCAGTAATTCAACTTAAAAGCTGAAACTAATATATTATATAGACTCATTACATGCAAAGTGCGATATTTCAAGCCTTTATTTGTGATAATTGTGATGATTATGGCTTACAGCTTATGAAAACCCCAAATTCAAAATTATTTTTCATATCTGTAAGCCATAATCATCACAATTATCACAAATAAAGGCTTGAAATATCGCACTTTGCATGTAATGAGTCTATATAATATATTAGTTTGACCTTTTAAGTTGAATTACTGCAATAAATGAACTTTTGCACGATATTCTAATTTTTCGAGTGTAGAGAATTGGTGCTTTAGCAACTCCTGAAGCTTCTAATCCCTCTGATGACGCAGCTCGTGAGGCAAACGCCCGCTGACGCGTCAGACTGACCTCTCTCAGCTCCTGCGTGATGCTGGCGAGGCGCTCGTTCTCCGACTGGGTGTTGGTCAGGATGTTTCGAGCTTGTCTCAGCTCTGCCTGCAGCTCTTGCACGCGCTGCTCGTAATACGCCTCTTTACACGCCGACTCCTGGATGAGCGACTCCTCGCGGCTCTCGCCGTCCGCCGCCACCTTCCGGTGGTTGGAGTGAGCCTGTCCAAACGCCTGAGGAACAGAAGAAACACACCAAGATTAATAATGAATCCTTTATCGTTATATATGGGGATGATTTACATTGCCAATGGGCAAATATGGAGGTGGAAACAAGTGGTATAGCATCCAAAAGTGTGTAACAGGGTTGCTGCACACTATTTAAAGTAATATTTAAGGCTTTTTAAGATTAACACTGTACATAGGGGTGTGCAATATTGACAAAAAAAAATTATATCTCGATATTTTCAAAGTTGTGATGATAATAATGTGTTTTTGTGCTGGTATCACGGCTGTTTTAGGGCTGTTGTTGACAGCTGACTCGTGTAGATATTCATATTATTCATATTCTATGCGGTGGTCAGAAAATTGTAATTATGAAGGGACAATATTTGCCACCAGGGACCATTTCCAGGGGCATTTTTACCTATACAAGGGTATTTTTTTCTAAACTTATTAGATGCATGCATCACCTTTTATGTCAAATTTTAACATTCAAATTAAGTTCTATTAGAATAATATCTAATAATAGAATAATTCTATTATCAACAAAATCCATCTTTGCAGCGACACAGAAGCGGCATTAATATATTTACACAGGATCATTTATTATTATACATGGGGATGATTCACATTACCAATATGGGCAATATGGAGGTAAAAACAAGAGTTATACCATCTAAAAGTGTGTAAAACACTGCAGCAACAATCCACATATGGAGGATCTATTCCTATTCTAGAGTCTATGAATTAATGAAGAAAATATTGAATTTTTAAGAAAAATGCGATATGAGATAACTCGTTAAATAGTTTTCGATATTCAATATGCAATATGATAAAGCTTTAAGTGTGTAAAATAAATGTAAATTATAAACATTTAAAAACTGAAAATGACATACTTTTCAATTTTTTTGGTAAGAAGAAAGCATTCCTACCACTTTGAAAGTAACGAGCAGTGTTTTACTATTAGTTAATTTAACTGTGTTTTACTATTAGATCATTTAACTGAAGATCATTTCAACAGACATTAAATAATCAAATGTAAAAAGAAAACATTGCTTAGTCTTCACTGTATGAATTAAATATATACTGATTCTTATTAAAATTACAAAAGTTATTCAGCCAAGAGCAGCGAGTGATTTTCTCTTTGTCTTTTTTAAGTTTTTAGGCTGCTGTCACTTTAAGAGCTAATGCACAATCTAATATACTGTTATAATTACTGTTCACCTGAATACACACCAAGACGGGAATGTTGACATCATTTTGTGTGTATTAAATTTTTTTTTGTCTCGATTACACTTTCATTAACGCATTGTTTACATAATTGAATGTTTTATTGGATCTTAATCTTGTGAAGAGCTTTGAGATACTACTTTTAAAAGGCGCTACAGAAAATAAAGTTTATTATTATTATAAGCTTCGGGAGAAGACTGAATTCGGGATCTAATCGACATGTATCCTCAAGCATGGCCATTTAAACATCAGTGCGTCTCAGAACAAAGGCAGATTTCCCATCATCATTCTTCCAGGTCAAGCACAGGAGGAAGGAAGTGTTTCCTGTTTTTAACAAATGTTCCTGTCTTTACCATGTGTGTTTAACAAACTCAAGCACCCTCAGTTTATACTGTAATATCATATTGGCGAAACAGATTTGTATTTGTGTTTCTGTTTACAATGTTATTTTGCAGCGGTGAGAAATGTAGCCAATCACAGACATGTCTGTTGATCTTTTGAATGCAATGGCTCTCATTTATAAAACTGTGCGAAGGATCCTTACTAAAAGTGTACGTGCGCCCAAAAGTTTTTCTCAATCTTTTCCACTGGCCAAATAGTATTTTAATTGCTTTATAGAAACAGATAATTAATGTGCATTATTGGCGTGTAAATATTCTGCTATTATCATGCGCTGAGCAAACATTAAAACACAGCATGCCACAGGAAAAGTGTTCAAAAGCATCACATCCACTTCAAATATGTCTATTTATTAGAATATAATTAACTTCTCGGTAATGATTTCATGTAATTTAAGTGCTTAACTCCATTAATGAGGCTGGGATATTTAATCTGAATATGTATATCAGATGTAAAACAGTTTAAATCCTTCTTTTATTTATTTACACTGTTATTGTGAACATGCACTGTATTTCTGATTAGGACTCATGATGAATATTACAGATGTTTTCCTTCATCAGTTCCTCAGATCTCCATCGGTGTCGCCAAACGTCTCCGTCTCCAGATGTGCGTACGCATGATCAGAGTTTACTTACAGACGCACATTCTCCCGTCACGTTTGTTTAATAAATCTACACTTCTGCGTGGGAAGTGGCGTGCGGCTCTGTCAGGGCCTGTTTTCTGAAACACAGCGGTTATAAATGAAACCACAGAGGTGTTCAAGTTTACTCAGTTTTTGGTCAGAGCAGAGTTCTGCTTCGCGTATACAGGCAGGAGCCATCTTTGAAAAACAGTCTCTACCAGTCGATCTACGAACGCCGATCCAAGCCTGCTGTTCGCGCTCACCTTATCACAACTTATAGCTCGTTCACATTCTCACCAGCGCACTTGGATCGGCGTTCGTAGATCGACTGGTAAAGGCTGTATTTCAAAGATGGCTCCTGCCTGTATACGCGAAGTTGACTGTATGTTTAAAATATCTTCTTATTAAACTGTCTGGACACTGACAAAGTTCTCAATGCTTCGGTTTGAAGGTAGGGACCCTCATTATGCTACCGTGTTAGTGTGGGGCTATTTTGAGCCTTGTTAGTGGTATTAACAAGCGATTTTTATTTGTCATTACACTATGCCCAATATACTAGCGTTATACTAGCTTTATAGGCTAAACTGTTTGTAGAGATAAAACTATTTACATTCGATAATCATGAAAACAAATCTCAGATAACGGTTGACTAGGTAACAATGTATAATTAGACCAAAGGTTCATTTTGCGCCGGAGTTCTCCTTTAAAACCACAACCAAGACAGAACATAGGCTAAGTTGTTTATGTTTTACAATAGTAGCCTATGGGCTTATTTTTTTAACGAAATGTCAATCTTCATCTTTATAACAGAAGATATAATACAATACAACAATCTTCAAGATACAGTAAATCTTCAAATGTGTAACGGATTGTCACCTTAAAAAGTGTCTTTTTTCACAAGCAATGCTATGCTATATAGCATCTTAAAGGCACACTGTGGAATTTTTGGCCACTAGGGTGCGCTCGACCTGTAATTTTCACGTCTAGTGCCCCTAGAGGCCACAAGCGCCGCAGCATTGTCGCAAAAGTCAACAAACAGTCAACCGGTCAACCTCACATGTCTTTATGTGTGTGCAGACGGCATTTGATTTGTATGTAGGAGAAAGTTAATCGATTCACTACTGACCAAAATAATAATATAAATATAAGATTAATAATATAAATCCTATAAAGTAAACAAATTGAATAAAAGTAGAAAACAATGTCTGATCAGGTAAGTCGCATTGACAAGGGTTGCCCAATCCTGCTCCTGCCGATCGTCTGTCCTGCACAGTTCATCTCCAACCCTAATCAAACATAACCTGACTCCGCCAGATGGATTTGCTCCGCATATCCATCTGGAAACCTTCCGTTGAAGTAGTTTTGGTAAGGGGCGAAAATACTGGTTAGCTGATTGGCCTATGTTGGTGATAGACGGGCCAAATCAACCAATCAGATCAACGAAGCATATGACGTACTAACAGAGCGTATCTTTTCCTCTGAGAAAAGCCTCCAGAGCAGTGTTTTGCTCTTCTTTCAGTGAAGAAATACTCTGTAATTCCGATAAAACTTGCTCGATAGCCACGCTGATGCTAGTTTCATCCGCTAAAGCCGACATGTTCTTTGGATTGAACTGTCGCGCTTCTCGTTGCGTCACACCTCAACCCGCCTCAAAGCCAACGCTGATTGGACGTTCGTTTGGTGAACTGCTCCCAAATTTTCTTTAACGGAAAGTATCCAGACTGATCTGCGAGTGAAACCTTGAAAGCTCGCGAGATCAGGATGGTCTCACGAGGCTAAATCAAACACACCTGAAGCAAACAATTAACGTCTTCAGGATCTCTTTGCAATGGGTTGGAGATGAAATCGAGTAGTCGGGAAATCGTGTAACAAAACTGATATAACTCACTACATATTTCCGTTATTTGTAGTCTTCAGTTTGTTTTTTCTTTTACACAAATACAAACATATATGAGCTGAAAGGAAAAAAAAACATTTACATTTACATTTGTATACGGCAGTATGTTGTGACTTATATCAGTTTTGTTACACGAATTCGCAGTAAATATTACATTATATATACACTTGTATGCCGATGTTTATTTTAAACTCTCCCTTTTTCTTTTTTTGGTCTCCCGACAAAATCTTTGCTTTCTTCGCTTTCTTCCGAGTAGCTGTTGATTCAGCCATGACGACAACATACAGACGCCGGCAATCAAACGCGAGTTGAGCTCTCACGTTAGAATTTGAGGAAGTTGGGGTGGTGGGGGAAGTGACGTATGCCGTAAAGCGGTCGAATTTTGGAGTTCTTTTTGTGCTCGGGTTCCTACCCGAAACCCGAAGTTACATAGTGCCAGTAAAAGCGATACAGACACCTTTAAATTTTTTCGTTTAAAAGTGGACATTTCAAGCTTTATATAGAAATATTCATCATCTGTGAGGCTATACACTGTGTTTCAGTTCATTTATGAGACGCGCTCCAGTTCACCACGGACACCATGAAAGCGCGCCCTGTTTGTTTTTATTTTATTTTACAAAAGCACAACGTTTTCTTGTTATTGTGAGTTTACAAAAATAAAAGTAGCTACTTGCGACTGATGCATTATTCTTTTCTGTATAGGCCTATGACCAGAAAAGATTGAGTATTTCAAGTTGTTTCCACTGTTGATAGGAAAATGCAAGTGTTCGCGCCGACGCTTGCCATGCAGTGCGCGCTGCACACTCCGCACACGCACTTGGATATGCATTTATCTAGGTTACAGTTAGAGCGAGCTGCCATGCCAGACGGATAAGTCCTTTTCATGTTTAACAAATCAAATCATGCATTTTCTACCTACCGCGAGTAAGCGCTGCACCAGTTTGAAAAAGGTAAAAGCATAACGAGCGTAACGAGAGAGGGGCCCACACTAAGGGGGATGCAGAGATGTTGCTGTGTCTGTTATTATTAACATTTCTGATTGTTTAAATGACCAGCCCTCGAGGGTCCCCTTAAAACGCATGGCTTGCCTGCCCACTGTTGTCCATAAAATTGGTGAAAGGGATAGAGATGCACCGATTGATCGGCTGGTGACCGGAATCGGCCGGTTTTCACGTGATCGGCCATGATCGGCGACCAGTCGGTCAGTCTGACATAATCCGATTTTATGCCGCTCAAATGCACTCGGGCGCCGCATGATTAACATCGCGCAACATCAGCATCACACGTGCACACGAAACGCGCACATGTAGGAAACCTCATGAATTACGGCCGTTTCACACTGCAAGCGGGAGCAGCGGGTTTTATTTTTGTTTGGCGTGCATGTTAATCAATGAGTGCATTCACACCGGGAGCCGCGCGTGAGCGTCGAGCAGGAGCGTCGCGTGAGCAGTGGTGAAGCGCGGGTTTCAGCGCCGATCGAGTCCATTTTTGCTGCGCTCAATTTAAGTGAAAGCTCACTTTTGATGGACAAAATAAATATGATTTCATCCAAAAAGTGCCCAAAATGCACAGAATTTGCATGTCTGGTGTGTTTTAACAAGAACTGAAGTAGGCTAGGCTATGTCAGAAAGAAAATGAAGAGACAAAAATATTTATAGAAAATTTACCCATTTAAACTTGTTTTTATTATTTCCCAATCGTTTCCCTGCACATGCTCCACTTGTCCTGTTTAGCCTGGCTGGACATGTGTCAGATGAGAGAAGAACTGTGTGAGAAATATAACTTGCCATTGATGTACAAGTGATTGCAATAGGCCTGTGTGTGTGTGTGTGTGTGTGTGTGAGAGAGAGAAATCTCTTTATACTGCAAGGCAATACTTATTTTATTTTTATTTGTTATTTATATATTATTTTATTGTCATTACCTGTTTTCATACAGAAGTTTAGTTTGGTAAATATCAAATTGTTTTAGTTGGATATTGGATGTGAAAAGGAAATGGTTCTTCCATAACACTGCACTTTAGATGTGTGTGAATTTCTCACACCAGTAATAATTTATATAGTCCTTTTTATAGCGATTATCTGTTAAAAAAAATTTTCTATGCAAAATTTTCTATTAAAGAGAAGATAGAAAATAAATATTTGTGTGTGCTGTAAAGTGGTTTGAAAAAATGAAATCGGTCTCGGCAGGTCAAACTCGAGGAAAAATTGGAATCGGTGCATCTCTAGAATGGGGCCTTTGAGACATCCGTGCCCAGGGCACATCATCGCCTTAATCCGTCCCTGGCGTGCAGTAGAGATACGTCACTTACTGCGTTGCTCTGATTGGTTGTAGGTCTATCCAATTGAGTGCAGTTTTTTTTTTCCTGGTTCGGTTAAGACCCGCCTCATAATCAAAGCCCTATGGAGCAGTATCAGACTCATTCTGACTAGAATATAAGTATGACAAAGTCAGGCTAATGGAAACCCTCTTTGCAAATGGGTTAATTAGTTACGGCTGTGACTGAGAACAGTCGTGAGCCTTGCTCTTGTGTGTTGGTTAGGTTCACTCAAGGTCAGGGCCGTGTTGGTTAGGTTCACTCAAGGTCAGGGCTGGGTTGGTTAGGTTCACTCAAGGTCAGGGCTGGGTTGGTTAGGTTCACTCAAGGTCAGGGCTGGGTTGGTTAGGTTCACTCAAGGTCAGGGCTGGGTTGGTTAGGTTCCCTCAAGGTCAGGGCTGGGTTGGTTAGGTTCCCTCAAGGTCAGGGCTGGGTTGGTTAGGTTCACTCAAGGTCAGGGCTGTGTTGGTTAGGTTCACTCAAGGTCAGGGCTGTGTTGGTTAGGTTCACTCAAGGTCAGGGCTGGGTTGGTTAGGTTCACTCAAGGTCAGGGCTGGGTTGGTTAGGTTCACTCAAGGTCAGGGCTGGGTTGGTTAGGTTCACTCAAGGTCAGGGCTGTGTTGGTTAGGTTCACTCAAGGTCAGGGCTGTGTTGGTTAGGTTCACTCAAGGTCAGGGCTGTGTTGGTTAGGTTCACTCAAGGTCAGGGCTGTGTTGGTTAGGTTCACTCAAGGTCAGGGCTGTGTTGGTTAGGTTCACTCAAGGTCAGGGCTGTGTTGGTTAGGTTCACTCAAGGTCAGGGCTGGGTTGGTTAGGTTCACTCAAGGTCAGGGCTGGGTTGGTTAGGTTCACTCAAGGTCAGGGCTGGGTTGGTTAGGTTCACTCAAGGTCAGGGCTGTGTTGGTTAGGTTCACTCAAGGTCAGGGCTGTGTTGGTTAGGTTCACTCAAGGTCAGGGCTGTGTTGGTTAGGTTCACTCAAGGTCAGGGCCGTGTTGGTTAGGTTCACTCAAGGTCAGGGCCGTGTTGGTTAGGTTCACTCAAGGTCAGGGCCGTGTTGGTTAGGTTCACTCAAGGTCAGGGCTGGGTTGGTTAGGTTCACTCAAGGTCAGGGCTGTGTTGGTTAGGTTCACTCAAGGTCAGGGCTGTGTTGGTTAGGTTCACTCAAGGTCAGGGCTGGGTTGGTTAGGTTCACTCAAGGTCAGGGCTGTGTTGGTTAGGTTCACTCAAGGTCAGGGCTGGGTTGCTGACGGTGTTTAGCGTGTGGTGGCAGACATGCATCAGCAAGCAGAGACTCATCATGTCTGTGCAGATCACACTGGGTGGGACTGCTCAAAGAAGAAAAAGAAACCGCGAGGAATGCGTAAAAGAGGAGCACGACTCATCCCAAAAAGGAAGACGTTGTTATTAAGGGGATTGTTAGGCACAACGTGACATTTATGACATTTTCAACTGGCCACATTATAGTATTTAACTAATGTCCATCAAATGTGTGTAAACAAACCTTTAACTTATCAATAATTAAATTAAACTAACTGAATCGCAGGCTATCATTAGAGGAAGTGTAGCCAAACTCCACATGATGCATGTCGGCAGTGATGTCATCGGCGGGGGCGGGGCTCGGGTGGACGGTTTAACCGAAAATATTGCGTTTTTTCAAGGGCGATTATCGATAAAATATGTTTTACATATCTCCCAGCTCTACATCACAACTATAACGATAACAGCACACTGGCAGAAATTATTTAACCAGAACAATTTTTTCCAGCTGATGAAGGATAAAAACATTGACAGCCAATCAGAATCCATCCTGCTTTTAAGAGCGCGAACATTTAAAGCGACAGACGACAAAACTGCAGCGAGTGCTTATAAAAAACAGAACGATATCATCCGCTGGTGTGGACGCTGGTTATCTGCGCTATCATTAACGTTAATCAAACTACACGTACTGCTCTTGATTGAAAAAATTCTGTAGCTTCAATAAGAAAACTTTATATTTACGGTAATTAATACAGTGAAGACTATGCAGCATTTAAGTTTTACACTTATTTAATTTCTGTACCGTTTCTTACTAAATGTTAAATAAACCTATTGTACATGAAAAATGTTATTTATTTGTATAATAATTCATATTTTTGTTATATTGTATTTATCCTACTGTTTTTAATTTGCTTATTTGGTCTAATCTTTACTAACTAAAATAACTTTATTGTGATATATACAGGCCTATATCGTTATCATGAATAAAATGTCAACCACCCATAGGCAGGTCTAATGCACAGAACATATCAGATGTGTGTCTTTTGAGACAGATATGAATGTATTTACATAAATGTTGCATTTGTGTTTAGTTAGGTTAAACCTCTGTTGTTCGTCATTGCTCCAGCTATATTGATTTTTTGTGCATGTCCAAACATTTTTTGTTATATGGTCTGACAGTGTGTGTATGTGCGTGTTGGTGTTGATATTGACCAATTGTTCTATTTTATATGTTGGTTTAGTAATTTTTTTTTATACATTCATATTAACATATGTACTATTTCAATCCTTTTTTTTTTTTTTTTTTAGGTGTGACATTAAGATCTGTCCAGGGTAAAATAGCCTTTTGGCTAATTCTAGCACATTTATGTCTTATTGGTGTGCATTGTCCCTGTTAAATAAACCTGAAAAAAAAAAAAATATATATATACACACATTTGGAGATGCAAGTGCATTTAACCGTTTAAATTAAGCTTTCAGAATCGATTCTGAATTGAAGAGAGAATTGCTATTGACTGTCGATGTACAATGTGAACATCAACACTTGTGCTTGAACAGCTGTTAGCTCTGAAACAAATGGCCTATAGACTCAGGATAACCTGTTTAAATGTGGGACACCCACAAGCCACAAGCCCACTCCTGAGCTATTCAACACAATGACTAAAAATATCTACATCTAGCAGACTTGTTTTCGACTGCATCCTGAACAAACAAAGACTCATTGTTTGAAAGAGCTTGAAGGATCTCAGCTGGCCACATCTAAACCCCCACTAACCCATCCCCATCATGCGTGTACATCACAATAAACGCTACAATGTAAAAAATAAAATGCCATTTTTACGATAAAATACTGGCAGCTGTGGTTGCCAGAACTTTACCGTAAAAAATATGGTACAGACGTTATTGGTTTTACAGACTTAACTTAAAATTTACAGTAATAAACCGTATTTCATTATCTGATATAATGTTAATTTTCCAACCTATTTATGTATTAATATCTGTTTTGCACCATTGAAATACACTGACAACCAACAATCATCACAGCAGTGATGAAAGTCACATGATTAATCAAAGCTCATCACAAGCAGCTCTTCCACGAGAAAGCTAGTTCTAATAAAGAAGCTGCAGAGTCATTCGCACAAACATTAAACAGAATCATGGTAACACATGAAATTTAAAAAATGCAATAAACATTCATTTAACAACATTACATGTAACATAAAACTCTAATGTACATAACTGATAAGAAAATAACTAAGAAAACTAAGAAGAAACATAGTTATTTCAACAAAAATACATCAAATGTGAAGTTTCACGCAGGGAATTGTGGGAATGTCAATTTACGGTTTTTCACTGTAAATTATACAATGAGTTGTTCTTTTTCACTTTCAAAAACTGTAAATTTAACGGTATTTTACAGTAAAATTACATTAAATGTACCGTTAGATCTATCACAGTTATTTACCGTATATATTAGTAAGGAAACTTTCTGTTAACCAATTAACAGTTTTTCACTGTAGCATTTTTACAGTCTTTTACCGTTAAAATCACGATCATTTTTTTACAGTGTATGGGTGTGTTCAGACATCACAGCTGTACTTCGGTTCTCTTGGTATGGACCAAAAATGAAAGAGATACATTTAGTCCTGATTCGCTTTGCATTCACACTGGCATTCTTAACACACAAAAAAGAGATTTACAACATATTTCACGAAAGAAATGGGCTAGAAGCGCTCGCTGTGTGTGTGTAGCTGCATATGATGGTGTTTTGATGGGCTGAGAACTCGTGAAGAGCTTTTAAAATGTGTAAAGGAGTAAAAACAGCGGCAGGAATCCCTCCGCCACACACACACACACACACACAAACACACAGATCGGCTGTGAGGAGACGTACTGAACTGGAAACATCAGGACTATGACCGGAAAAAAAGATGGTACTTTTAAGGGTTGCATCTTGTGACATCACGTCCTGTTTTTGGTTCGTCATATCGGCTAAATAAAATTATTATGAGAACATTATAATTGTGTTTGGGACATGGATTTTACTGCTCAGACTTTTGTAATCAGGCTCTCAAAAATGATAAAATTATCGGCCAATACATCGGTTATCGGCTTTCAAATATAAGGAGATATCGGTTATCGGCCAAAATGTTCATATTGGTGAAAATTCATGTAAATATATTATAAATATTTCAAATGGTCCAGCCTTGGTGTGGGAAGCCTGCCTTACATTACAGAAGTAGGCCTACTCTTATTTTACTCTAGACAAACATTAGATTTCACATATTAAACCCAATAAACGTACCACACGTGCGGTTCACATACTGTAAACAACAGCTTTTTACCAATATAATTCAGAAATCAGCAACAACACAACAAAAAAGGTATACAGTGTGAATTTAATAATCATAAATGACCTTTAAAGCAAATTCCCTGCACGGTTTTCTTCATCTGTGCGGATGAAGTGTGTTTTCATGATCGCGAAACTGTAAAATGCAGATCATTGTCCCAAAAAGGGCCGTGTGTGTGCAAGCCCCGATCGACTCATCGTTTCACCAGAGCTTCTGCATTCCAGAACTATTTGCACAATAACTTTGCTTGTTTACTAGTTAATATTCTTGACTGACCCCGACAGCAATGTGGGACATACTGACCGTTTCCAACGACAGACAAAAAACCATCATGGGATTTCAGGAAAGTTTGGAAATTGAATAAAATGGGAATTCACTGGTTTTAATAAAACTTGCCAGTCACGACAAACACTTTCAGTTAAGAAAAAAAACAACAACATAAAACTCTCTTACAAAAATGCTTTTCCTACCTTTACCTCCCTCTCTCTCTCTCTCTCATTCCCAGTTTGTTTACAAAAATGCTTTTCCTAACTTTAAAATGTACAAATTATATTAATTGTACAAATTAACAAAATTTTTAACCGTTTATGAACATTTCAAAATTCCATGAAGAATTTAGAATTCAGTGTGTGAGTGTTTTCGTGTTTGTGTGTGTGTGTGTGTGTGTGTTTGTGTGTGTGTGTGTGTGTGTGTGAGATTAGTCATCATCACTGATTAGTCGTCGACTGCTAATATGATACAATCTCTTTTTTCACCAAATAGATGTTTAAATTGTGTGTTGTTTAATTTCATGAAGTTAGGACAAACAAAGTATTTAATATTTTGTATAAAAAGTCCCTCTAATGTCCTCATAGTTGGGGCAGCTGGTGAGGAAGTGTTGCTCTGTCTCCACTTCCCCCTCTCTCTCTCTCACACACACACACACACACACACACACACACACACACACACACACACACACACACACACACACGGAGACTCGTTCCCAGCATGACGAGAGTGAGGCGTGTTTATCCACATTCTCATCATTCCTGTTCAGGCTGAAACTCGCTTGGCCGTTTAGGCGGGGACAAAAACTCCCGCAAATATTCAAAAGCAGGCCTGAGATATTTCACCACAACACACGAGCGAGAGAAACACAAGCATCATCATCATCATCATCATCATCATCATCTCTTTCTGAAACTGGACAGCTGATTTCGAGATATGATCACATTAGTGAGAATAAAAGCACCAGCAGATGAAGAATATGACCAGGGGATAAGATATACCGGTATATAGTTTTATAAATGTTCTAAGAATAGCAGAGTCCACACCACAACTATAACAATAACGACACAGAAAAACAATATAGTTGAGATCACTTTCAAAACGGACAGCCAATCAGAATCCAGAGCTCGAGCATTTAAAGCAACAGACGACAAAACTGCAGTGCGCTTATAATAAACAGAGCGATATCGTGATGTATAATCGTTACAGTTATCGTTACAGTTATCACTCTTGGTGTGAATGCGCCGGAGTCAAATGCAAATCAGCGTGAAATGAAAATTCACTCTATATATTTATAATTGCATGTAATATTTGCCTCTATTTTTAAGCATCTCAACATCCAATCAACAACTGATGCATATCACTATATATATATATAAATCAAAATTTGAAAAAAGACCATTTATGGTGAACTAGTCATCCGCTTCATCAGAAACCATTTCTATTTGTTATTCTTCCGAACCACCGCCACAGGATTGTGGGATATCATAAGTAACATGAAAAACTCCAGCAGAATAATGAATGTCAGGAAATAATCGTTGGATTAATCTTCTCATGAAGGCAGCATTACCATCTCTCGGACACATCCAGTGACACAATGACAGTGTTTCACCACCACATTTCACCATCATCTACATCAACATCAACCTGGGGGCCGGGGAAGTGTTTAGAGAAAAATGTTGTAATTTAAAAAAAAAAATATATATATATATATATATATATATATATATATATATTAAATAAACAAAGTAAAATATATAGAATTTGGATTCAAAAAAAAAAAAAAAAAAAAAAGATGCATATAACGTTAGATTAGATAAACAATAAAATGTGAATAAAATAAACATTAAAATATGTAAACAATAAAATTTGATTGATTTAAATAAAACAGTAGAAAAACGTAATGTATCTTAACAGACTCCTAAATATTTTCCGAATAATGCTTTAAACTGGTATTGTATACAATTTTTGTATTGTGTATACAACAATATAAATGTGTACAAACTGGGTTTATATATATATAATATATATATAAAATATTTTTTTTTAGATTTATATATATTGTATAAGTCTTAAGATGGAGGGGTGTCTCCCGAGGATGAACACGATATTTTCAGAATAATGCTTTAAACTGGTAGCCCTATTGTATAACATTTTAGTATTGTGTATACAATTTAAATGGGTACAAAGTGGGTTTTATATATATACACACACACACACACACATATTTTTTATATATTTATTTATCTTAAGATGGAGTCTGTGTCTCCCGGGGATGATTCGGTGTCCGCGGCCTCTCAGAGATTGGAAACCCCCTGGCCTACAAAACCACATCATTTACACCACAAACACATAATACGGCAGCGTTCCGCGAGCGTTAATAATAATCGCGTCGCGGCGCGTTGGTGTCGCAGTTGTGTCCGGTGTCCGTTACCTCTCTCAGCAGCTCGAGCTCCTGACGCACGCTCTCGCACTCCGCGTCCAGCTCATCGTACCGCAGCTTCAGCTGCTGCTTCTCCTCCAGCACCGCGAGCCCGTACTCCGCCGCCTGGATCTTCTCCTGCGTGGTCTCGGCCAACTCCCGGGACAGCCGCCGCACCTCCTCCGACGCCCGCGACGCCCCCGTCCACTCGCGCTGCTGCTCCTCCGCGGACATCATCTTTAACGGCAGTCGCGCTCAGATCCTCCCGTGCGCGCGCTGCATGACCGTGATATATTCCTGCTCGGGAGCGGGTGATGGATGAGGAGCGTGTGCTATTATTCCTCCATGACCGCGGATCGATCAGCTCCTCTCCGCTCCGCTCCCCCTCAATAACACGGAGAGGAGAAGAGGCTGTAATCTACCGAGGGATCTGTCGGAATGGAGGATTCCTCCTTGGGCTTTTTTTATGGGAGATGTAGTTTATTTCAACCGCTTTTGCGACGTCACAAATGGAGCAGAAAACTCATATCCCATGACTCCCTGCGGTTTGACAGTTTGGATACCGGAAGCCCGTGTGGACCGGCTCCCTGCGCGTGACGTGGAGATCTCCGTTGACTTCAGTGGAGAACTGGAGATATTTATTTTATCTACTAATGTGATGTGATTATAACTTGCAGTTTGTACAACAGATTTGAATAGCACCTCAAATAATGTGGGTTATTGAGGGAAAGTGTGCTGTAAATTACAAGCAATCAGAATGATGTCATAGACTTTAACGGTCCGTTCACACTTACACCCGTAACGTTTTAAAATCCCCCTTTCACACCAAATGCGACTCAAAAGAAAAAAAAAACAGGAATGAATCGTCGACGAAATTTCCGACTCCTTCCAAATCCAAAGCGAGAGGAAAACAGGTAGTGATGGCCAAATGAAGCGTTTCGAAGCATTATTGCTTTTTGATACAATTGTGTCGAAAATGGTTCATTACTCGAAGCTTCATTCAGAGAGAAATTGCAGCACCATCTCCTGGTGAAGTAAATGTAATGCAACAAAGCTGACAACCATAAAATGCCAGTAGGCTTATGTTAACGCCCCGTTTATTACGTGTTTACCGAGGCGATCAAAGCTGAAACAGTGTTAGTGCTGTGAAACTCATTTATGTAGGTGAATTTTACAGATACTGATGAATTTCATGTGTTCACCTTGATAATAAAACATTAAGCATAATGTGTGTGTGTAATTATTTCTTTAGACAAAGACAGAAGATCAGACCAGCTTAAAAAAAGTTGGAAACCATCACAGAAATTCTAATGGTTTCTATTAAAATGATAATAGAATAAAATATAAAATAATAATAAAAAATAATAATAATAATTTCTTTTTTGTAGTGTGTTTGGGACATATTCCATTAGGATTTAATGCCCCTACCAATATAACCAAACACATATCAGTAGAGACCCACAGAGACCACTATAATTCCCATTACAACCAATACAATTCCTATGAAAACCAATAAAATTCCATAATGTAAACCATTAAATCCAATAGAATTTCTGTAATGTTTTCTATAGTTTTTTTTAGCAGGGCAGAATCATGTGTGAAAGCTTTATCTTGTTTAGCTGTAGGAAGCAGAACTCTATAACTTAACTGGTGGGACTGATATTTTTGTATGTTGAAAAGGAGGTGGTTGTGTAACTGGTTGTACTTGTATAATGTAGCAGAGGGTTTTTGAAGTTTCTGCCTTTGTTGCATGTTTTTATGTAACAATGTTCATAGGTTCTCTAATTAATAATAAAAAATAAAATCCACTCTCCTCAACAATAATGCCAATTCAAACACTGACTACTACAACCCACGGTGTTGCCATGGTTTGGCTTCACTTTTATAAGAAATACAGCCGCCAGGTTTCAAATCTGTCAACACACTGGATTGGGCTGTCAAAGCAGTCAGGTGGTTCACTACAGGAGTGAACCAGTGTGTTTGCTTCAGACGTCATTTTCACGTGACTAGTGACGTAATGATACAAGCTCCGAAGCAGTGGTTCATTGCAAGGACCGATCGAGTTTGAAGCAAGCTTCGGAGCGTCGGTGTCAGACCTAACATCACTAAAAACAGGCTCTTACTGCACCGGACGTGTTTGAGATCACGAAATGAAGCTCTGAGAATTTCTCCTGATTTGAATAGGGAAAAGACTGGAATCATCGGAGTGTGTCAGCAGCGCCATCTGGTGCTCGTAACATGTACAACAGTCAAATGTAATATTGGAAATATACATACTGCTTATTTTATCAACTGGAAATGTTCTTAGACCTCTGGTGTTCTCTTAGGACAAAAAATACATTACATTGATTACTGAGGAAAAAAAGTTAAATTTGATGCGTTTGGCCACTTGACTTTAGATAACAACAAGCGTAAATGACAATGTGCAAACACTATTTTAAGGTGACGTAGTTTACTACATGTACTTACTAAGTTACTATAGTAAAAAAAGTCAATTTCCAGTGAATGTTTTCTAAGAAAACATTCAGTTTTCCGGGATTCTATTGAAACATCAGTAAAACATCTATCGTACTTGAAGGCTTGAAGAGTTGGTGAGGCAGACACGAGTGTGTGTGTGTGTGCGTGCGCGTGTGAGTGATTGATTGAGTGAGAGTGCGAGTGAACGTGTGTGAGAGAGTGAGCGTGTGGGTGAGAGAGTGAGTGTGTGAGTGATCGTGTGTGTGTGAGTGAGAGTGTGTATGTGAGTGAGTGAGAGAGTGAGTGTGAGAGAGAGTGAGTGTGTGTGAGAGAGAGTGAGTGTGTGTGAGAGAGAGTGAGTGTGTGAGTGAGAGTGTGTGAAGTGAATGTGTGAGTGAGAGTGTGAATGAGTGTGAGAGTGAGTGTGTGAGTGTGTGTGAGAGAGAGTGTGTGTGTGTGTGAGAGAGAGTGAGTGTGTGAGTGAGAGTGTGTGTGAAATTGCGTGAGTGAGTGTGTGAGAGAGTGAGTGTGTTCAGTGTTCAATTCAGTGTTCGTTTGTTTTTTGCTTGTTTTTGTTTTGTACATAGATGTTTTCTAAATCCTTTATATTTTATTTATTAATCTTTGTTTATTTTATTATTATGGTTTTATGCTATCAGTATTATTTTGTGTACTAAATGTTCTAAATCATTTTCTATGTTGTTTTCATGCTTTGGCAATACAAAATGTATTTTTTTGTCATGCCAATAAAGCTTTCTGAATTGAATTGAGTGTGAGTGAGTGTGAGAGAGAGTGAGTGAGTGAGTGAGTGAGTGTGAGTGCGTGAGAGTAAGTGTGTGAGTGTGAGAGTGAGTGAGTGAGTGAGTGAGAGTGTGAGTGAATGTGTGAGTGAGTGTGTATGTGAGTGAGTGTGAATGAGAGTGAATGAGTGTGAGAGTGAATGAGTGTGAGAGCGTGTGAGAGAGAAAGTGTGTGAGTGTGAATGAGTGAGTGTGTGAGTGTAAATGAGTGAGTGTGTGAGAGAGACTGTGAGTGAGTGCGTGAGAGTGAGTGTGTGAGTAAGTGCGTGTGTGAGAGAGTGAGTGTGTGTGTGTGAGAGTGAGTGAGTGAGTGTGTGAATGAGTGAGTGTGTGAGTAAGTGCGTGAGTGAGAGTGAGTGTGTGTGAGTGTGAGTGTGTGAGTGAGTGTGTGAGTGTGAGTGAGTGCGTGAGAGTAAGTGCGTGAGTGTGTGTGAGAGAGTGAGTGTGTGAGTGTGAGAGTGAGTGAGTGCATGAGTGTGTGAATGAGTGTGAGTGAGTGCGTGTGAGTGTGTGAGAGTAAGTGCTTGAGTGTGTGAGAGAGAGTGAGTGTGTGAGAGAGAGTGTGAATGAGTGCGAGTAAGTGTGTGAGTCGTGAGAGTGAGTGTGTGTGTGAGTGTGAGTGAGAGTGTGTGAGAGAGTGAGAGTGTGACTCCAACTGTCTTCTGATCACATTATTATAAATTAGCATGTGACCGTGTGCACTAAGAATACAGTAATAGTTTGATCACAGCTCCACCTATAGACCAAACCTGTGCATAACCGTCAGTGTTCACGTTACTCTCCTTTGTGCTTTAATGCAGTGTTACATTTCTCTTCTCCTTTCAGGAATCTGCAGAAAATCATCAATTCGTAAAAAAAAAAGGAGAAACAACGTAAGATCGTCTCAAACTGCTTTTATTACATCTTAAATAACAGTACATTTTAATATAGTTTCTATCTTGCATCCAGCTTTCTGTTGTACACTGACTTTAAAATTAAATACAAAAGATGTATAAGGGAACAGTGGGGGGGTTATCCGTGTGGAGAGAGGACAGGGGAGAGAAGAGAGGGAGAAAGAAAAGCAAATTTAGTTCTTTTTTAGTCTTTTATTTTTCTTGCCGACTCCAGGCCTAACGCACAACGACAGCACTTTTTTGTTTTTGTACAGAATGTTGCAGAGAAATAACAGAATGGAAGAAATGCCACTACAGCGAAGGAAAGAGCTTTTCTGGATACATGTCGAGAGGAAATGACAAAAACGTCTGCCGTTCAGATGCTGCGTTACTTTTTCCTTTTTTATTAAAGAACAGAAAACCTGTTTGTTACAAAATGTCTCTAGCACTGTCTTCGTATCGGAAATTTTTCTTTTGCTACAGAGAGAGAGAGAGATATCTTTGTTCTAGTTATTTGAGAGTGTGTTTTTGTACAGGGTGTGTGTGTGTGTGTGTGTGTGTGGGGATTCACAAACTCTCCATGGACAGAACAACTCACCATTCATTTTTGTGATCAACATGTTTGCTTCTCTTAAGTGCATAGCTTTGAAAGTTAAACTAAGTTGTGTATGCACAGAGTAGCAAAAGAAAAAAAGTAAAATAAATACTGGTGATCTATTAAACAGGTTATTATTAAAAAAAAAAGAGAGAGAAAAAAAAAAGAGAAGAAAACATCAAAGACTTAGTTCCATATGCACCTCTTTTAAGCAATTCTACAGCATGCGATTCTACGAGTTTCCCACCCATGGCAGACGACCAAAATAAGAGTTTTTTTTGTAAATTTTTTAACTTAAAAAGTTTTCAATATCATTATTTTCAAACATTGATTTATACAACATGTCATTCACAGAGTAGTAACTGTTTTCCAAGCACAAAACGAGCACCTCTGTTGAAACCAAAAAAAAAAAAACGAAGAACCGCCCACCCCTCCTTCAACATCCTCCACATCAAAGAGAGAAAAATATAAAATAAAATTATTAAAATGATTGGTTAATCTTCACTGAATTACTCGTCATTTTCCACACACAAAAAAGCATGAGCGGAAGGAAGTATGGTTAAAATTGACATTGTTTCATATTTGAAAATCGAGCATTCGTCATCATGAACAGCACGTGCTTGGTTAGTTAACGTTTTTGAAATTTTTTATTACTTGTGCAAACAAAAAATTGCAAGTATTTAGACCAAAAAAAAAAAAGAAAAAAAAAGTGTTAATCAAATTTCCCGGGATTAAATATACAGGCCTGATAGCAGCTAATGGACCCCTGATCAAATCCTTTACGTAAAGATGGATTTTAACAGTTTTAACTACCAATTTGATCCCAAAATATTTCAAAACTAGAAGAGAAAAGCACATCTGCGATCCTGACTGGGGCAAAGAGGTCCAAAAACGGCCCATAAAGCTATCGAGCAAGAAAACACGCCTGCTTTCACGCTAAAGAGAGATGACGTTAGCATAATGTGGAATGAGTGTCTTTATGTTCTCAGAAATGGTCCCAGAAGGATGCACAATTATCAACTTTAATCCCCTTGCCAACTACAATCTAGCTGAGTGTAACAATTGTGCTCTTTTTCTTTTCTTTTCTTTTCTTTTCCAAAGGAGACATTTTTGCTCTTTTGCCGTGTATAGATGTCGGGGGTCAGTTCTGTTGTGTTTGAGAAGGAGAGAGGAGAATAAAATCGAACATTTTCATTTTGGAATGGTCTTCCAGTCAACCTTAAGAGTCCGGATGCGATCTGGGAAGAGAGGAAGGGAAACATTTACTTAAAATCGAATGATTTTTTACGTCAGGACACTTGATTAACCTCTTAAGCGTCACGCCCCCTTTTTTTGAATAAACGTGAAAATGCACGCTTTGAAATATAGATGTAAGATTGGTCTTGTTTTAAAGACGACATTTGGCAGAAGTTAAATCAATTCAAAAAAGTTATAGAAGTTTGAGTTTATGAAAATGTAACAAATTAATTATTCATATTTTATATAAAATATATTTTTTCAAAACATGGTGGACTCTAAAACTGCAAGAAAATCAAAGCCAAAACTCTGAAATTTTAGGTTGATATCTCAAATAATGACGGTGACACTTAAGGGGTTAAAAAGACTGACACTGGGATTAGCACTGATGCTTTATTCAATATACACACACCGTATTGTATGATTTATGTACTGATATATCAATGCATACGAATTAAAGGGCGACTGTAATGCGTTACTCCCACCCGAACAGATGACACAACATATTACAATACACACACCATCAAGTAAACATTGTCATAATTCATCACCAGTAGGATCATAAGCGACAGCTTGGCATAAATGCATGGTTTTCATTCACTGTGAGCCACATTTATTAGAAGAGGAGCAATTCTGCCCATTTACAAACTCTTGTTGTAGTCTCAGGCTCTACTAGAACAGGTTTTCCTGCTTGAATGTTGATTATTCTCCTCATATTCTCCATTGTTGCGGCTCCTCTCTTCCCAGTCTGTCAGTAACGCTCTGTTTACTTCCTGTCTCTATGAAGCCCCTCCTTCTGAAAGCACACTGTGCTCTGATTGGTCGGCTGGAGCAGTGTGTTGTGATTAGTCGAGCGCTTCGATTTGTGTTTTTGGGAAAGTCCCGCCTCTTCCCATAACCACCAGTTTAACACACTAGTAACTAACTCAACCAGGCCCCGCCCCTTTATTCTGCGCATGAATTATGTAAATGAGGAATATTGTGACGTGTTCGTTCCCGGAAGAAACTCGAGACTACAATGGAGGCGTTTCAGGAGTTCAGAAACACTGACACTGATATAGAGAAGAACTCCCTTCATGCTGAAACACACTAAAGACAGATGGGGGGGGCATCAGTGGTCCTCAATTTATTCCCTTTTGATGTTAATAATCAAATTAGGTTACATCTTGATTTCCTGTTTTTTAGTCCTAAATTGAAGACATCTCAAACAATTAAGACGTTTCTTACACCATTTAAGGCTTTTACCTGGACTGAACTGAATTGATGTGTTTAACGAGGGCAGTAGAGATGTGCATGTGTGCAGATGACGGACACGGATGTTTTGAGGCATCATTACAACTCTTTATTTGCAAATCACTGGAGCCTCAGGCCTCGTTTACACTGTCAGTGAAATGACCCAGTTCTGATTGTTTGCTCATTTGTGACACAGATCGGATGTGTTCGATGACCGTGTAAACGCATGCATTCGGATATTTCGAGATCGGTTTCAGGCCTAGTTCATATGTAGAAATAAATCAGAAATAAATCAGATATAAATCAGATATGTCCCAATGCGACTCATGTAAACGGGCAGATCGGATTTTCTGAGGCAGTACGTCTCCGGTTTAATGACGAGAGAAACCCGACGCACCTCTGCGAAGGGACGGATGGCCCGACGAAACGTCGTAGGAGAGGAGTGTGGACACACGTTGACAACATATCAGAGGTTAGCTTGCTCATCCTAACATTTCAGACGCACTGCTCCTCGTTAAAGCCAATATTTAAACACAGTATGTCCTGAGATCTCTCGCACACAGTAACTCGAGCACATGCGCAGGCTGCAATGATGCCCCTTTTCCTCCTCCGCCTCTAAGGGTGCATCGCATCTGTAGTTCGGGTCATTTGGTCCGGACCAAGGGTGAAAAATTATACTTTGTAGCATTTTCAGGCGTTTTGGTTCCTTTCCACACCACACTGATTGCTCTGGTCCGAATCAGTTGATGAAACGAACCAAAATGCAGTCACGTGACAGCATCCACATCACTCGTTGACCAGATGTGTCTTGAACATATTTCCACAACTGCACTTCGATTGGTCAGAATTAACGTGTGGGAAAACTCCAACAGAACTCCCAGAAGACCCGGCAGACATGCGGAGAATTCACTCACGGTGTGTGTTCAGAATCAGCAGGAGCTTTATCCTTTCGCAAATCCCCTCATAACAACACAGTGTAGACGCGATATAAATAAGGCCTCGTTTACACTGCAGGTCTTGATGCCCAATTCTGATTTGTTCCCTATATCCGATTTTTTGGATCGTCCGTTTACACGTTCTTTAAATTGTGACCCATATCTGAGTCATGTGTTTACACTTGACTGAAACATCGCGCATGTTTAAAGGGGTCTTCTTGCTCAGATGGACGGACGAGATCTCAGGACTGGTGGGAACATACAACACGATCTCATGAAAGTGAATATAGCACGAATTTTATTTCTCTTGCCATTTATAGGCTAAAAATAGTTTTTGCTTGCATATGATACGCACTGTAAACGTGCGTATTGAACGCCATAAAGTGCGTATCATGCAGGAAAAAACTATTTTTGGCATAAATGGCACGTGAAAATTTATTTTTTTGCAATATATGCACTTTCATGAGATCGTGGCGGGCTTTAAAGAGGAGCAGTGCGTCTGAAATTTTAGGATGAGCAAGCTAACCTCTGATATGTTGTGTCAACGTGTGTCCACACTCCTCTCCTACGACGACACAATGTTTCGTCGGGTCATCCGTCCATCCGCAGATGCGCGTCGGGGTTTCTCTCGTCATTAAACCGTGGAGACGCAGCCTAATGCCTCGGAAAATCCGATCTGCCTGTTTACATGACAGTCGCATTGGCACATATCTGATTTATATCTGATTTATTTCCACATATGAACGAGGCCTGAAACCGATCTCGAAATATCCGAATGCATTGTTTTTTTCTTCTGTTTACACTGTCATAGAACACATCCGATCGGTGTCGCATGAGAGCAAAAACTCGGAATTGGGTCACATTTCACTGACAGTGTAAACGAGGCCTAAGAGACTCACTGTGCAGTGCGGACAACTGCAGTGTTGATGAGGAGAGTTTCAGTGAGAGTGCAGAATGCGGTGAGTCAGTCGTGGCTTAAAGGAAGCACTATTGACAATCTAAGTAATAGTTTTGTTTGACTACGGCAGCTGGTTTAGTCCAAAAATGCGCAGTTCTTTGGCAGTCGGGTCTGTTCGAGGTCGGATCACGTTCTCACCACAAACTAACCGCTCCAGAGTTTATTTGGTCCGCACCCGAGTGCGATCGCTGCATTCACACCGGCCCAAATGAACCGCACCGAGGGGAACAACGAACTCTAGTGCGATTCAACCGAACTAAATGAGGCAGGTGTGAAAGCACCCTAAATCATGCTGATGATTGGCGAACTTCGCATGTATCGCAGAGCTAGCATCAAGCATATTTCACGTTCGTCCACCTGTGCAAGAGAATTTAACCCTTTAAGCATGCGCGACGTCTCAAATAGTATGGCAAGTGTAAACGCATGAATCGGATATGGGTCACAATTGACAGAACATGTAAATAGAGGGTCAAAAAAATCGGATATAGGCAACCAATCAGAATTGGGCATCAAGACCTGCAGTGTGAACGAGGCCTAAAGAATGATCCGGCTCCTCCTCAAAAGAGGGAGACAGGGTTTCTGATGCGGATGCTGATTCTCGTCTTCAAAAACGAATGTGCTGCTTGTTTTACGTTATGTCGAGCCGTGTAGGGTTGATGTAAAGGTTGTGCGTTTACTCTTGAACCCTGTCGCCTGTTAAACGAGATGTGGCCGAAACTGACCCGTTTACCTTGCGGCTTTAATTCCAGATCTTCAGGAAACTATCCCAGGAGCCAGTAGCCACAGCCATCCCATCATCAGTGACGCCCAAGCAGCTGACGCGGTTATCGTGACCCGCCAAGACCCCTGCAGACACACAACATGCACACGTCACTTACGGGCACACACACCTGACGGGGTTCCCCACATCTTCATTCATTTCACATAAATGATGCAACTGATGTTTGGATTATAAAACAATGTCATGCGTAAATACACTACCGGCTAAACGATTTTTAAAATGGTTTTGAAAGAGTCTCTTCTCACCAAGAAATGTAACTATATTATTTCTCAGCTCTTTATATAAAGTTTATATTAAATATATAAGTATTAAATGTATAAGTATACAGTATCCAAATGCAGGGCAATATATACACTGGCGGTCAAAAGTTTGAAATAAGCTTTTTTTTAATGTTTTTGAAAGAAGTCTGTTCTGCTCACCAAGGCTGCGTTTATTTGATCAAAAATTCAGTAAAAATTGTGAAATATTATTCCAATGTAAATCATCTGTTTTCTATGTGAATATATAGTAAAGTGTGATTTATTCCTGTGATCAAAGCTGTATTTTCAGCATCATTACTCCAGTCTTCAGTGTCACATGATCCTTCAGAAATCATTCTAATATGATGCTCAGGATTAATTTATGATTATTATCAATGTTGAAAACAGTTGTGCTGCTTCATATTTCTGTGGAAAACATGATACATTTTTCAAAAGTCTTTGATGAATATAGTTCAGTTTCTTAAAAAATCTGAAGCAGCACAACTTTATACTGTAAGTTTAATATATTAATTTAACTTATGAATAAGACTTTCTGTTTTGATTTCAGACCTTTTCATTTGTGTAAGGGCGAATTAAGACTTTTTAATGGTTATTTAAGACTTGTTTAGGGTGAATTAAGACTTTTTGATGGTTATTTAAGACTTGTTTAGGGTGAATTAAGACTTTTTAATGGTTAGTTAAGACTTGTTTAGGGTGAATTAAGACTTTTTAATGGCGAATTAAGACTTAAGGGTGAATTAAGACTTTTTAAGGGTGAATTAAGACTTTTTAATGGCGAATTAAGACTTTTTAATGGCGAATTAAGACTTTTTAATGGCGAATTAAGACTTTTTAATGGCGAATTAAGACTTTTTAAGGGTGAATTAAGACTTGTTTAGGGTGAATTAAGACTTTTTAATGGTTATTTAAGACTTGTTTAGGGTGAATTAAGACTTTTTAATGGTTAGTTAAGACTTGTTTAGGGTGAATTAAGACTTTTTAATGGCAAATTAAGACTTTTTAATGGTGAATTAAGACTTTTTAATGGCGAATTAAGACTTAAGGGCGAATTAAGACTTTTTAATGGCGAATTAAGACTTTTTAATGGCGAATTAAGACTTTTTAAGGGTGAATTAAGACTTTTTAAGGGTGAATTAAGACTTTAAGGGTGAATTAAGACTTTTTAATGGCGAATTAAGACTTTTTAAGGGTGAATTAAGACTTTTTAAGGGTGAATTAAGACTTTTTAAGGGTGAATTAAGACTTTTTAAGGCCTTCATTTGTGTAAGGCCAAATTAAGACTTTTCAAGGCCTTTTTAAGACCCTAATTAGCTTCATTATCATCATCATAAGTAAATCTAAAGTTGTTTGTGAAATGGGTTATCCGTGCAGGCCATCTCTCACACTGACCTGCGCGGTCGGCTTTGAGAGCATCCCACACGTTGCAGTTGAAATCGTCGTAGCCGGCGAGCAGCAGGCGCCCGCTTTTGGAAAAGGCCACGGAGGTGATCCCACAGATGATGTTGTCGTGAGAATAAACCATCAGCTCCTGATCGGCACGCAGGTCAAACAGCCTGCAGGTGGCGTCGTCCGAGCCCGTGGCGAATGCATTTCCGTTGGGGAAAAACTGAGAGGAGAAAAGCAGGTTACTAACATCACGTGAAACACGCGTGTGTATTTCAGCGAGTGCACGCGGGTGCCGCTTACACAGATAGCGTTGATGTCAGACTCGTGGCCGGTGAAGGTTTGTCTGCACATGCCTTCTCTGACGTCCCACAGCTTGGCAGAGGCGTCACACGCGCCCGACACAAACAGACGGGTGTCTGGGGCCAGAGACAGTGACATCACATCACCGGTGTGACCAGCGAACGTGGTCGTCTGCTGCCCGGTCTCGATGTCCCACAGAGCACTGAAACAAGCAACACACAACACAACGCATGAACTTACACTGTTCCAGTCATTGTTATTAGTATTGTGAAATAATAATTAAATTACACCTTTCAATGCGGTTCTATATGATTTAAACTTTACAATGAAACCGAACAACAGCCGAAATGCATCACTGTAAAGCTTCTTTGAAACAATCTGTATTGTATAAAGCGCTGTATAAATAAGTGACTTAACTCGCAATTGCGAAACAACGTCTCATTTACTTTTTTAGTTTAGATAAAAACTAAAAATTGTAAGATATATACTAAGAATTGTGAGAAATAAAGACAGAATTGTGTCAAACTCCCGATTGCGAGGGGGGAAATCAGAATTGAGAGAAAAAAGTCTGAATTATGTTATTAACTGAATTGCGAGAAAATGACTGATTGCGGTATAAGCTCGGAATTGTCAAAAAAGTCAGAATTGAGATTGCGAGTGAAAAAAAAAAGATATATAAACTTGAAATTGCAAGACAAAAGTCAGAATTGATAGTTATAAATTGTGAGGAAAAAAAGTCTAAATTGAACAAACTCGCAACTGCGAGAAAAAACAAAAACGTCCGAATTGTGTTATTAACTCGCGAATGTAAGAAACAAAGTCAGAATGACAAGTTAAACTATGAATTGGAGGAAAAAAGTCTGAATTGCACGATAAACGCACGATTGAGGAAAAGTCAGAATTGTGAGTTATAAAGTTGATACTGCAATATATAAACTTGCAATTGTAAGGGGAAAAAAGTCAGAATTGTGAGAGGTCGCTAGGGCTGGATGATTAATCGAAAAATAATCGAAACCGAAATTCAGAGCCTATAACCGACGTAATCTTACCATGTCGGTTATTTCGTTTTTTTAATCCTATTAATATCTCCACCCACTGTGTGTTAATGTACTCTCCCCTTAAAACATATTACCGCGTGTGTAGTCACGTAACTCCGCCCCGTCCAGTCTGCAACATTGAAGCAACATGAGCCCCTTTCACATAGCGCGTTGATCCCGGGAAATTGCCAGAACAAACACCTTCTGTGTGAATGCAAACACGACCCGGGATCGATGCCAAGTTGGGGACATAGTAATAACATTGCCGTGTTCAGTCTCGGAACGCGCGCTGTGTGAACAAAAGCCGTAATCAATGCCGTGTCGTAATGATGGTGCTTAAGCCGGGATCGTTCGCCAGCGTGAAACGGTAATGCGCTAGTTTATGATCGAATCAGAGAAAAAAAATGCACAAGCGTGGTGCATTACTGTGGAGCTCATAAGCAAACTATAGACGCCACTGAGACATGTCACGTGTCTTTGCGAGTTGTGTGTGAACGCACTCTCTGATTCCGGAAAATCACTGGCAGTGTGAATGAACCAAAGTCAAACGAACCCGGGTCAAATCCCGGGTCACTTTATCCGTGTATTTTCCAGAATCTCTGTGTGAAAGGGAACTCAAACACTGAGTCAACTCAGCAACAGGAGCCGCTTGCACCAAAGAAACTTGCGAAAAGAGAGATACTGAAAAACGCCCAGCAACAAGTGCCTCCACTCCACAAAGCAGGTTTCGATAACACAAGCATTTACAAATGCTACACAATATGAAAAGGATTAGTTTTTTAGTTTTATTCAAGTTATATTTTACTTTTAAGATGGCAATATTTACAATAATTTATTTTGTTTACAAAATAACTATTTTCTAGATTTTTAGGAAACTTTCTTTTTACATTAAAACTTGACTTTTTTATAAGACCTTTTTATTTCAAGCATCGTATGCTTTGTTTGATTCAATTGTTTGAAATATTTAATAAATAAGCATTAAATAGGATAGGATAGGATTATGCACTCTTTCATTAGAAAAAATAACCGTGAACATACACTCACCGGCCACTTTATTAGGTACCCCATGCTAGTAACGGGTTGGACCCCCTTTTGCCTTCAGAACTGCCTCAATTCTTCGTGGCATAGATTCAACAAGGTGCTGGAAGCATTCCTCAGGGAGTTTGGTCCATATTGACATGATGGCATCACACAGTTGCCGCAGATTTGTCGGCTGCACATCCATGATGCGAATCTCCCGTTCCACCACATCCCAAAGATGCTCTATTGGGTTGAGATCTGGTGACTGTGGAGGCCATTTTAGTACAGTGAACTCATTGTCATGTTCAAGAAACCAATTTGAAATGATTAGAGCTTTGTGACATGGTGGAAGTAGCCATCAGAGGATGGGTACATGGTGGCCATAAAGGGATGGACATGGTCAGAAACAATGCTCAGGTAGGCCGTGGCATTTAAACGATGCCCAATTGGCACTAAGGGGCCTAAAGTGTGCCAGGAAAACATCCCCCACACCATTACACCACCACCACCAGCCTGCACAGTGGTAACAAGGCATGATGGATCCATGTTCTCATTCTGTTTACGCCAAATTCTGACTCTAACATCTGAATGTCTCAACAGAAATCGAGACTCATCAGACCAGGCAACATTTTTCCAGTCTTCAACTGTTCAATTTTGGTGAGCTCTTGCAAATTGTAGCCTCTTTTTCCTATTTGTAGTGGAGATGAGTGGTACCCAGTGGAGTCTTCTGCTGTTGTAGCCCATCCGCCTAAAGGTTGTGCGTGTTGTGGCTTCACAAATGCTTTGCTGCATACCTCGGTTGTAACGAGTGGTTATTTCAGTCACTGTTGCCCTTCTATCAGCTCGAACCAGTCTGGCCATTCTCCTCTGACCTCTGGCATCAACAAGGCATTTCCGCCCACAGAACTGCCGCTCACTGGATGTTTTTTCTTTTTCGGACCATTCTCTGTAAACCCTAGAGATGGTTGTGCGTGAAAATCCCAGTAGATTAGCAGTTTCTGAAATACTCAGACCAGCCCTTCTGGCACCAACAATCATGCCACGTTCAAAGTCACTCAAATCACCTTTCTTCCCCATACTGATGCTCGGTTTGAACTGCAGGAGATTGTCTTGACCATGTCTACATGCCTAAGTTGCCGCCATGTGATTGGCTGCTTAGAAATTAAGTGTTAACGAGCAGTTGGACAGGTGTACCTAATAAAGTGGCCGGTGAGTGTATATACAGTAAGTATAAGCCTTGCCAGTGACATAAGAATTTTTTTTAAATAATCGTTCAATTATCGTAATCGAGGAAAACTTTTATGATTTACGATTATAATTTTAGCCAAAATCATCCAGCCCCAGAGGTCACCATCACGATTTTTTGTTTTTATGGCAGAAACAAGCTTCCAGTTTTTAAATATTTATTTCCATTTATGATTATTTGTCTTGTAATATGGCCCATTGACAGATCTGATCCTGCAAAATAACTGAATGCTACTATAAGATTAAAAACAAGAACATCAGTTTCAACCTATAGTCTCTATATATGCACTGGCCGACATATATATATATTCAAGTATGTGATCAGTGCCAACTCCATAGATAAACTACAGTGCTGATAAGCATGAGTGTTTCGTTCTAAAGCAGTGCCCGAACTCACCAGGTGGTGTCGCCTGAGCTGGTCACGATCTGGTTATCATCCAGAAAACGGCAGCAGGACAGATAGCCTGAGTAAAGACAGCAGTTCAACATCAGGAAGGAGAGCAGAACACGACACACACACACACTAAGGGTTAAGTGGAGACACGATTGTGTGAGAACGCTTACCTGTGTGTCCAGCCAACTCACGGCTGACACGCACGTTCCCCTCGCGGGTCTTTAGGTTGTAGATGGAGCAGATGTTGTCCAAGCCTCCGCAGGCCACGTAGTTCCCAGACGGGGCATAAGCACAAGTCATCACCCACGAGGAGCGCAGAGGAATAGCGTGCACCTACACACCAACACGTCAGAGAGATTTAGCTTTCACAGGACACGTTGAATCATATGCTGACTTTACTGTAGATTCAGAACCATGAAAAGTGGATCAAAACCTTTCATCAAAGTTATACATGAATTTAGAACAACACCCATTCTCATCTTAGGACAACTTTGATGAACTTTTTTGATCCACTTCAAATGTTGCCTACAGTAGTTGACAGATGAATATAAAAACAGGTTTGCCGGCTCTACTTGTGTCATTGCACAATCATCACTAGAACGAAAGGAATTTAGATCGTGGTTCTAATTCCTCGAAGCAATTCTCGTTCCTTTAATGTTTCTTTTAGAAGCTACGAGTAAGAAATATTTGAAGGCCATGCAAATCATTTCTGCCAAATACTAAGATCACGTCCCCATTGATAGTCATCAATAGATACTGAAATGGTAAAAATAAGAATCTCTGACACAATTCAGAACCTGCTGATGCGCATGTGTATCTAAGGTTCCCATTTACAGTGTTTCTCAGAGCAGTGAGCATTGTAGCCAATCGTTGGAGTGCATGAATTGACCAAAATGTGTATCGGTTTATTATAACCATCAAAGTACAGCGGTTGGACAATGAAACTGAAACACATGGTTTTATACCACAATCATTTATTAGTATGGTGTAGGACCTCCTTTTGCAGCCGATACAGCAAAAATATTCAGATTTATAAAACCTGCACAAAATTCCCTTTATAATCCCAGTCAGAGGAAGATTGTGCGTTTGTGCGTCTCCATGAAATGACCATATATGAGCTTACAACGCCTCATTTTACTATGCATATCCTCTATCATTTGCATATGCATATTCATCCACGTGAGACCATGTTCAACGGTCCTAGACATTAGGAAAATATGAGATATGGATGTGAGTCACATTGCTAAAAATCATTTAGTAGACGATCCTTGCCTTGATTTAGAATAAATAAATCAAATAGTATAAAATATATTTCAGAGAAAGTTTTGCTCAATCTTTTCCACTGGCCAAATAGTATTTTAATTGCTTTATATTTTAAATGGAAACAGATAGGCCTTAATGTGCATTATTGATCATTATTTGCATGTAAATATTCTGCTATTATCATGCGCTGAGCAAACATTAAAACACAGCATGCCATAGGAAAAGTGTTCAAAAGCATCACATCCACTTCAAATATGTCTATTTATTAGAATATAATTAACTTCTCGGTAATGATATCATGTAATTTAAGTGCTTAACTCCATTAATGAGGCTGGGATATTTAATCTGAATATGTATATCAGATGTAAAACAGTTTAAATCCTTCTTTTATTTATTTACACTGTTATTGTGAACATGCACTGTATTTCTGATTAGGACTCATGATGAATATTACAGATGTTTTCCTTCATCAGTTCCTCAGATCTCCATCGGTGTCGCCAAACGTCTCCGTCTCCAGATGTGCGTACTCTTTTCAATTCTGATATGTCTCCCATTATGTTTTGTGGATTGCAATATTTTATGTACAGCTGTGCTTTTGCTCTGCTAATTCAACCTTTAACACTATATTTGCCAGTGTTTCAGTTTCATTGTGTTTATACAAGGGTTGGACCATGTCTGTCTGTCTTTCTGTCTATCTATCTGTCTATCTATCTGTCTATCTATCTGTCTATCTATCTGTCTATCTATCTGTCTATCTATCTGTCTATCTATCTGTCTATCTATCTGTCCATCCATCCATCCATCCATCCATCCATCCATCCATCCATCCATCCATCCATCCATCCATCCTCCAAATATTTTAATAGTTTGTATAGTTTTTGCTATGTAACTGAACTTGCTAGTTCCATTATTAATTCAGTTTTTAAAGCCTCATGAAATCAGTTGAGAAAATCCAGGCTAAGAAGTTATTTAACATGTTGAGTCATTAAATGAAACCATCAGTTCACACATGGCATTGGCTTTCACTTTTACCTTGTTTGTAGTATAGCTGTCCCAGATAATAAGTTTTCCATCCTGGGAAGCACTAACAAGAAGCCTGAAAAAAACACAGAGAGAGGGTGGAAATGAAGAAACCGAGAACAATCAGCACAATGATCATCTCAACTCAGTCTGAACGCTTCTATGTGATAAGAAAACAGTCTGATGATTATCAAATGGATATAAAACACGCCAACTGCAGATGTGTGGCATGATCTGCATATAGAGGAAGTCCTGTTCTATGTGAACTATTTTAAGATTAGAGTAGTCAAATAACCCTTCAAAAGAAAACAGCCTTCACATGATGTCCATACAATAATAATCACATTAGAAGAAAAGCCCTCGCACTTCTAAAAGGATCTTGTTTTCAAGAGTCTTGAGTATAGTCCAGCAGAAAACTCACCTGTAGACATACGAGAGTTACATTTCAAAACAAAGTTTCGGGAGATTGTGTTATTGTGAATATAGTCACGGCTAAAGGCTGTGTTGTTAGGCATGTACACAGAAATGCCATGCATTATGTGAGAGCTTCAAATGATCTCAGACCACAGCGTGTGAAGACTAAACTCTTCTATTGTGGAGCGTCCTCATGATGTGTGCATCAAGAACAAACAAACATGGCGAACGCAAAGTGCTCCGGATTCAATGCAACTGAAGATTTATGTAATTATAAATGTTCTTGGTAGTTACAGCTTCACACAAAGTTAAATGACACGCAGTGACACAGATGAGGAGACGAGCTGCCGCTTCTATTTCTATGAAGAATACAGCCACTGAAATACACACGGACCCTCTAAGGATTTCCTTAATGCCAAACGAAGACGCTTGTGTTTAATCAGACCACCTTAAAAAAAAAAAAGTGTAAGTCATATCCAGTTTCACTGTTATTTTATATTGTATGTGTTGTTTGTATTCTTTTCTTGTTAGTTGAACTTCTTGAAACTTAAGTAAATATGCGTCTCTCTGTTGCGTCAAATATGTCCGTCAAGCTTTTGTTTACCTAGAACACATTTTCTGCACTGCTTTTCCATTGTTTTATGTGTGAACGGCTTGGTTATGGTTCTTCTCTGCATTGATCCTCTCTATTTCTGCAATGTTTTGAATGACCAACGCAACAGCGCCACATCAAGTGGCTTCAAATGGATAGACTAACTAAAACATTAAAACACTCTTAACTCTAACATCTCATGTGTCACTGATAAAGGCAAAGCTGTTGTGTATCCTATGAAGCGATTTTGGCTTTTCAGACACATGACTCCTCTGTACATGAACCGTCACAGCTGTACTAGCTCATGGCATCACCTTGAGTCAGTGCCCCAGTGCATGGCGTAGATCTTTGCCAAGTGTCCCCTCAGTGTCCGTCTAGTGCGCATCTGAATCCGCCCCACAGGCTCAATATTGGCTGTGATCTGCCAGAAACACATAAGAACAAAACCTAGTTCAAAAAACACCCATATGAAACTCCATCTGAACACAAGATGATTTGAGACGACTATTTGTGATGGTGATTTGATGTTTAAAGAGTCCTACCTGAGAGAGGGTGGCATCCGCACATGCTTTCCGTGCATCCTTGAGAAGAAAAACACAGATAAAGCCACATTCACAAACACAAAACTTCAGACAGATGCAGAAGTAAAGATGCAAAGAAGTGTCATAACCAGGTCCCATCCAGAAAGCATCAAGCCTAAAGTACGCCTGGATTTTGTTCCAATAAGCCTATGGAGAGTCACATGACTGAAATTGTCCTGAGTGACTGGTAAAAGGTTGTGTTGCCCACGGCAGTTCGTTAAGATAAAAACGGGAGAAAAACTGGTAATGACACTGCATGTCAGTGTTTGAGCAAAAACAAACAAATGTGTGTAATGAGCGTTGCTAAAGATAAATGTTACTTTGTACAATCTTCATATTACATTCCTGCAAAGATGACAGAAAATTGTCCTGTGTCAAGAAACATGAGGGCGATTGTGTTTTAGACCAGACATGGAGCGGCGATTGAGTGCGATCTGAACACACCAGTGAGGGATGGGATATTTTGCTAATTATGTCTGGTATCTTGGTATCATCTCAGTGAGCTTTTATTATGTTTCATGCATGCACAGAAAGATGATTTTAGCATTTTCCAACATTTCAGTGTTCACTTTTGGAAAAAGCTTTAAAACGCTAGTGTGGACTAGGCTGTCAAATAGGGCTGGGTATCGATTCAGATGTTCAAATTCGATTCACAAGCTCACAGTTCGATTCGATTTCGATTCTCGATTCGAATTTCGATTCCTGATTCGATTCTCGTTTCGACTATAATGAATATAGATGTAATACAAATCTCAGTCTAAATATCAGTTATCATTTTTTAGACAATTTTTTATTACATTGATCTCACCTAAATGTTTGTTTTTACAATGGGGTAATTTTTTTGTTAAGAGTTTATGCAACACATGGAAGCTTGATTTCAATCTTTGAATTAAATTGAAAAAAGTAGCACAAATAAATACAATAGAATAGGCCTAAAAAGACAAATAAAGAGACATAAAAAGAAATATGAATATGGATAAAGTAATCCAATGTAAAATAACACTGGATAGTCTTTTAGTCCTGACTGAATTAAATACATAGGCTATTAATTCTGATTCCTTACAATTAATGCTATATTATGTTGTTTTGACAACAAAATTAATGACAGACACATATGGCTGCGTTCACTTTAAGAACTAGTGCACGGATCCATTACTGTTTCATTATACTGTCTGTCACACGCGTTTTATGCTTATTCAAGACATAACCGACTGTCTTTACGAGGTTACTCACCAAGACCAGAGTTTTGACATCATTTTGCGTGTTTTTAACTGTTAAAGCGATATAATCCACGAAAAAGAACTTTTGTTACTGGCGAGCTGTTTGTGAGGCGGATTTAGGCTTTACTGTATGTGCACGCAATGAAAAACATGCGAGCACGGGATAGTTTAAAATTGCTTGAATGTTTAAACTGGTAAAACTTAAAAATGTCGTGAAAATGATAAACGTTAGTTACGATGCAATGCTGGCCCGATTGTGCAAGTGAATCATGTCCCGACTCCTAAACACGAGTGTGTATCGACGCCTGCAGCGCTTGACGCTTGCCTCGTGCAGAGTGAGTGCAGCACCGCGAGCCCTGAATATGGAAAAAATCGATTCGTGGCCGTTGAGAATGGTATTTGAATCGACCACATTTAAAACAACGATTAATCGAAAAATTGATTTTTTTGCCCAGCCCTACTGTCAAATAAAGATTAGAATTTCGGAAATTCATCAAATTGTGTAAAAAGCCTGCACATTCGAATGCAAAAACCATGCATTCAAATTTTTGGTGTGTCATCATAATGACGTAACTTACGCTGTTTGCTTTTGTTAGCTTATCAAGTGCAGCGCGGTGCGGCCACGTAAAATGGCTTCCTGCTGACGAAAACACTCAGTTAAAAGTGTCAAAAACAACACACTTGACCAAACCTGCACATCGGTCAGAGCTGAGCGTGTGTTTTCATCAGCTGGAAACTCACTGCAGATCAAGCCGAGCGTCTGGTGTTTTTGAGAAACTATATGTATATGTAGTGAGTGGAAGTGGAGTGTTTCTGAAGGCCAGTTTGCCGTTGTGTGTTCATTGCGCTGTGTTGAATTGTGTTTTCTCAGGTCACTGATGCACAAACACAGTTTTATGCACTATTGTAACATCATTTTCCTTGCATGCACATTAAGGAAATTATCTTTTAAGAACAATTGTTTCAAAAGTTAATGCACTTTAAAAAGTGTCATTTCATTTCAATAAAAGATGTGATGCTAGATTTGATTTATATTTGCTTAATGTGCTCGCTTGCGCCCTCTTGTGGGCACAGGAGACAGTGGAGTACTTTTTTCCTCTAAAATTAAGTATTGCCTATAGAATTTGTATATAATTCGAATTTTGCTCATATTTAAGAAATTCGAATTTAACTTTTCAGCCATTTTGACAGCCCTAGCGTGGACAGAGCGTTTTCAAATGTATCCAGATTAATGTATACGTAGCCTATTATCATATTGCGATGTGTGGCAGCATACGACATGGTAAAGTGTTGAGCATGTGTGTGTGGCGTGTTTTGCATGCAGCGACTGACTCTGATCTGGTTTTTCAGCTGTTCAGCCTCCTGACGCAACTGGTCGAGTTCGCTCATTTTCTTCTGCTAGACGATGGGCTTCACTCCGTCCGCTTACTGCCGCTCGCACTGATCTGAAAAACACACAAACACCATTACTCTATTGATTGCATGTTACTAAACAATTGATTTACATGTATGTACATTGCATGGCAGTGTTAAAAGCAGAACAAATTTAAAGATGCAACCTCCTGAAGTTGATGAACTGCCATCAAAACAAATTCAGGGTTTGTTAGTTAACATGAACTAACAATGACAAATACTTCTAAAGCACTTATTAAGTAAGGGATAATGTACATCCAGCAGGTTATCTCAGAATAAACCCCGACAGGGTGATCAGGATCAGGTCTTGATCAGCCTGAAGGGGGTTATTTTGAGATCTCACACACACACACACGAAAAGGTTTATTCTGAGATCACACACACACACAGGTTTATTCTGAGATAACCGGCTGGATGTACATTATACCGCTTATTACACGGCTAATTCCACAAAAGTAAATAATTAGACACAAAATATTTACCTAAGTTGAAATATTGAATATATTTTAATATTTAATTCTTTAAACGCAAAGCTTCCGAGGAGAGAGCAGTTTCAGCGGCGAGTTCAAACTAGACAGACGTTTAAGAGATACGGTATACAGTCATAACACTTATTACACAGCATTTCAACACAAAAACAATTATGGAGATAAGCGATATTGATTTCAGATTCAACTTTTAAAATCTGACCTGTTTGTATCTTATAATCCAAAAAAGTGTACAAAACAATAGTCACAAAATGTCAGCAACTGCATTTGTATGAAACAAGAGAGAGCGAGTCCACGATACTGGATGGCAAAATTAAATAACTGTACACAAAATATTGATTTGACTGAGATTTAATATTTTATTAGCTCACCAAACGCAAAAACTTCCACGAAGAAAAACCGTTCCTAGTGAGCGTATAGCGCTGAGGTCTTCAGTGACCCGGATGAGCCTGTGTTTCTGCTATTGACCAATCAGAATCAAGCATTCCAAAGAGCCGTGTAATAGTCTTAGTTGATGCTAATTTCAATATAAAAGGTCTGTTTTTGCATGATCAAAACGTGTTCTACTGCTGTTGGTCCAGCTGTTTGGGACCGGCGCACATCAAACCCGTCTGATCGCAGTGATGGAGACTCCAAGCCTCATTATACACTCGTTCAACCCACAACATGCACAAGCACAGCTGACATCAGCGCTATAGTTAGAGCCCCGTTACCACTGGACACGGTGAGAAAAGACATTTCCAACACTAATGAAGGGATGCGAGCACGTCTCTTTCTCCGCCTGTGTCCTTGCCAACCCGTGAAGCCGTTGCTTAGCAACAGTGTTGTGCAGCGAGCCGGTGCTAAAGATCACCATTACTGCGTGTCTCCAACACAACCACACAACTACACAAACACTCCACCGCCCGAGCACAGATAATTGCATTACTATAGAGTGAATATGATACGCTGCCGTTTAATTAAGACCCTATGATCGGATACACTTTCCTACAAAACCAGGGATGATATAGGTTACTGAGTGTATACTGTGATGACTATTGACAAACATTTGGATGCCGACAATGCAATGGATTTTTTTTGGAAAAGAGGTGATCTAACCTTTTCCTCACACTTTGAAGAAAACCGGCCAACCAATGAGATTCGTGCGTTGGGTCACATGCCCTACTCTCGTCTCGGTTCTCTTGCATTTAATGTTGTTTGGTAAACACCATAGCGAATACAAAAATCTGAATGGCTGTAGTGCAAATTAATTACAGAACGTCCTATGATTTCCATTAAAAAGGACTAATTTGACACGACTTTTTTCTTCTCCGTGACAAGCGGGTTTCACCGGTTTCACTATAAACCACGATAAAATGTGCTGACAGTTAGTAATATCGTTCAAAATGTAATTATCATTAAAACCGTGTTTGATTATCGCGATTTTAATAACTCGATAAATCCTGTCCAGCCAGCAACAGTCTGACGCAGATTTGTCAGCCTTTTAAGAGGACCAAATCTGATGTGTGGTCATATTTTGGCTTTTACAAAAGTCTTGAGGGGAACTTAACCGAGGATGGTCACCCTGTCTGCAGAACATGCACATAAAAGTCGCTGCAACACTTCAAATCTTCCGAGTCGTCTTGTGTGACCATCACCCACTGTTATAGCGAACGCAAGGAAAGTTAACTTAGACCTCAATTCCAAAACTACGTCTGGGAAATAATTGGGCACAAAATATAGTTTTGAGATAAAATATCTATTTTTATCTCTTTCACTTAAAATAAACGTGAAGCTTCCGCGAAGAAAAGTTCGCAGCAAGTGGCTTTGAGCCAAAGACGAACGTGAAAGTTCAAACAAGAGTGACATTTAATGTATAGTAATGCATATTCATTATAGCCTACTCGTCTCATTACACCGATTTTTTTTAACACAATTACAGGGATATATTGATTTGAGATTAATATTTTAAATCTCACCCGTTTATAAATCCATTTTGTACAGAGTACAAAACAATCGTCCAGACAAGATGATCACAACAATATTATCAAACTCTGTAAACAAATCAAATTATTTCATTTTCAATGCAATCAAAAACGGAGACGCAAGACGGCAAGTTGTATTTGAATGAAACAAGAGAGCGCGCCCGCGTTGTGATAATGCGTTGCTATTGACAACGGTCATTATAAAGAAGTGCCACAGAATAGATTCTTGCTTTAAAAAGTGCATAGAGCTGCTTGTTTTATTTGTTGTTTGCTGATTTTTCAAATATAAAACTTGAAATGTTTTCAGTGTAAGCATCAATCTTTATTTGAACACTTTCATCTCGTTTTAACAAAACTGTGATAATATTGATAATCACGATAATTTTGGTCAGTATAATCGTGATGTTAAATTTTCATACCGTCCCATCCCTACAAGCGGGTGTCAGAAACTGAAGTTGTGCACCGCAGTATTTCTGCTTTTCAGCCGAACAGACAAATTGAATGCAAAAGCCGGACTGAATTTTCATTCTGAACATTCGTGTTGGTATGAACGACTGAGCTTTGAAAAAAAAAAAACAGAAAAAAAAAGTGTTAAACAGCTTTCTCTTTATGGCTTCAACGGCGGAGAAAAGCGTTCACGTCAACAATGTTTCAGAACGCTGATTTCAATAGAAACCTTGGAGTAAACGGTTGTCTTAAGGTCATGTTAACACATGAAAATCATGACAGAAAGTGTAAGTAGTTTAATGATCTCCTCTTGCCTCGTGGGTATGAGTGTAAAGACAGATGTTTTACTAGAGTCTCATTAAAATGTCAAACAATGCTAGAGTTGATACGGTAATTTCCTTGAATCAGTTCAAACGGTCCATTTTCAAACTCTTGCTTCAATGCCAATATGTTCAGATATGTTGCTTTTTTTAATATTAAAATATTTAGCTAAAAATACATGTAGGTAAATATTGCTGTTTATTCCTCTATATATATATATATATATAGAGAGAGAGAGATATGCCGCATGAAAAACTGCAGAAAATGCCTTGATTAGATTTTCAGTTTTCTTGTATTAAACCTAATCAAACCTAATTTGTAAGACAGACATAAATTCACAGATATAAAATTACCTTCTTTTTTTTTCAATAGGTATTACGCTTGCCCTATACCATTCGAATAATTAAAGTCATAAAAATACACCCATACCTGGCAATATAAGTTCCGTACTTTCTGTATTTCACTGAAAGAAATGAATCCAAAGGTAAAAGCTTGTTGAATTATGTGGGTCAAGAGTTGGTTCGTTGGTCAGAGAGACTAGAGTAAAGTGCGAGTGGACATAGACACAGACCTCGTCCCGTTCTCAATGTCACTCCTGTAATCCAGGGACACAGTTGATTCAGCGCGTCCGCACAAATCCGGTTAACACCAAATCTGCTGATGAACTCTCCTGCTGACCCAAATCCACTGCAGACACTTTCACTCACATCTCACATCAAAGTGAACAAGAACACACACCTCTGACCAACAGTGTGAGGACACACTCCTACAGAAGGACTACAGTAGAAACATCTTGCCTTATTCAGCACAACTAGTTCTAGTCACTACAAAACGTCCATCTAAAAGCACAAAAAGCCATCCGAGGTCCCACAAAAGTACACGATTTAGCTCACGATTCCCTCGCATGGCCATTCCCTCGGGTGTGCCGTCTTATTTCTAGAGGAAAGTAAAGCCTTACCTGGACTCTGTATTCCCAGACACAGCTCCTGTGTCTCCAACGACCAAAGACTTTCTGTAGGGATCTACACTGGATGAACACCTTCACCTGAGCGCTAACGGCTGATTGGCCGGCTCCAGATGCGGTTTAAGCCTCACATAATCCAGCTGATAAAGTGTCACGATAATATTGCTAATACGGGGTCAGCGGCCGCATAGACAACCTGGATAACAGCTTTAGCTTCACCTCAACACTGCTCTAACACGACACGAATGTACCTTTCAATGTGCAGTATAAGTTTCACAAAAATATTCTGCACACACACAATTAAATATGACATAACCAGTAGGGCTGGGAGGGAAAAAAAAACCATCGATTCACTTAGCTATCGCGATTTTTTTTATTCCAGAATCGATATTAATTCAATTGCTTTATTTTTGCCCTTGCTTGTAGACGAGGTTAACCAAAGTTAGCCACTTTCGTTCCTACAGAGGATGAAATGTGTCGTGATCTATGAGTGTTGAGTGATGTAATATCCCAAGTGGACGCGTGAAAGACGTGAGACTGAACACACTGAAAGCCCTCGCTCTACTCGTATACTGAGAGAGAGAGATAAGACAGTAGAGCTGCACGATTCATCTTTAAAAGACTGATCTCGATTCAAACACCCACGCCATCTTCCAATTCGTCTGTCTATTAAACCTTTGATAAAATCATATCGCAACATTCAAATCTGTGTTGGCGCTGACCCGGAGCGAGTCGTCTTTTCAACCTCATAGTATCATTATTTCTGTGATGCAATAGTTAAAATGATCATAGAAGTACTTGGATAAAAGTTCAAATATGAACACTGATGTCTAAAATCAGCTTTTGATAGAAATTCTGTGCTTAAAATAACACATTTATCGATTACATTGTTTCGCCACTAAGTGGCGACAAGTGACTGTTAAAAAATGTATTTGTTATTGAATCGTTTATTCAAGAGAATATAGTATTGTATGTTGCTTTTGAAATAAGTCAGAAAGAAGAAGTAACAGTAGAGCAGTTTGTGAATCAGAGATTTGGATATTATGCTCAAATGTTCTAGAGAATAAAGTGAGAACAGCAGGGAAGAAGCACAGGTTAGCATTTTACATGTATATCAGATAGAGACGCCAGCACATGATTGGGAAGCGCTGGGGGAACATTTTATCATAAAGTTAATTTAATCATAAAATTACTATTGTTTTGCATTAGTAAGTCCAGATACTAATAATATAAAATGTGTGTTTATTGGAAATTTAACAGTAAAGCATTGAGCTTTAACTGATATGCAGATTAAATTAACTTATTAACAACAGTAATGTAAAAAAGGTATTTTAATTATTACTCTTATTAAAATGTACCATTGCTCCATTATTTGGGTGCATTATGTGCATCTCAGTGCTGGTTTATTTGAGAGAAGCACTAAAGATGAAACGGGAAATAATAATATTAATAATAGCAAATATATGCACACACACTACTGTTCAACAGTTTTAGATCCGTACAAGGCTTTATTTGATCAAAATGCAGTAAAATAAGTAATATTGTGAAATATTTTACAATTTAAAATAGCCGTTTTCTATGTGAATATATTGTAAACTAATTTATTCCTGTGATCAAAGCTGAATTTTCAGCATCATTACTCCAGTCTTCAGTGTCACATGATCCTTCAGAAATCACTGATGATTTGATGCTCAAAAAAAAAAATTCTGATTCTCAATGTTAAAAACAGATTCTTTGATGAATAGAAAGTTCAAAAGAACAGGATCTATCTTGACATAGAAAGCTTTTGTAACATTATACATGTCTTTACTGTCAGTTTTGATGAATTTAATGCATCCTTGCTGAATAAAAGTATTAATTTCTTACTAATTATTTCCAAAACTTTGAACGGTAATGTTTAAGATTACAACTACATTCTAGAGGTTAGAGGTTGCACAAACTCTTCAATTATGGGTTGCCATTTCTGTTATTTAGGGTGAATTCAGGTTTATTGGGACACTTTTTCCCCAATTGATCCCAAATGTCCCAATTAACATGAATTCCCCCCTATGAGAAACATCCACTGGAAAACACTCCAAAAGCAGGAATAACGTGCCGCTGCTCATTTGAACCACACGGGACATTTATCAGCGTGCAGAACGTAAATATAATCACAGTAATTTTCCTTAATACACTTTTTTGATGTTATTAATACAGATTAGGGGTGTAACGGTACACAAAAATCACGGTTCGGTACGTACCTCGGTTTTAAAGTCACGGTTCGGTACGTTTTCGATACAGCAAAAAATAAGAAATGCCAGAGAAATTTCCTATTTGTTAAAAGAAAAAATCTTTTTTTAAATAAGTGAGTTTTCCTACATCTTGAAACTTTCAGGTTTATAAATTTGGGGTCCAATATTGGAGGATGAACAAATAATGTTTTGGTCATCACATTAAAAATAAAATTTAAATATATGAAGAGTTTAGATGCAAAAGCCATTTGAAATTTTCTTCTAGAATGATCATTTTTATCAAGCTTGTATATTTAAGTTCAGTAATTTCACTTAAATGGCAATGAAGATTGCCTATTAATTGTCATTTGAGTGAAATTACTGAACTTAAATATACAAGCTTCATAAAAATGATCATTCTAGAAGAACATTTCAAATGGCACTTATAGAGGCTTTTGCATCTGAACTCTTCATATAGGCTATTTATTTATATAATATTTGAGTTTTGAAGTGCTGGAAAAAGATGTGTGAAGTACTTGAAAGCAGTTCACTATTCCAGCCAAACTGGTTACAGTTAGTGTTACTATATTAAATCCATGGTGAATGTTGCTGGTCTGTGGACGTAAAGTATTACTAGTTCATTCACGGCACAATGTTTCTCCTGGTGTCCACGTCAGCGCTGTTTGATCTAATAGAGATCTACGGTTAATAATGGAGAAATGTGAATGCTTCTCACTAGATCTCGCAGCGATGTTATTACTTCAGTGGCGAACTCAAATGTTTTCTTTACTGGATCTCTTAGCGCTGTGTAGTAACGGTTGTTACAGTGTCGCTTGATCCAGATCGGTTTGCGCTGCACAGATGTTGCTGCTCTGCTCCGAACTGATAAACGATCCGTGAAGCACAATATAATGAGTAGCGCAGTTTCGTTCCGCTTTCATTACGCTTGCCATTTGATGTTGCGTAACGTTGTGGTGATCGCGCCAGCGCGGATTTTGTCTGCAGGAAAAATGGTCTAAGGAATCGTTCGGTTTGTATGCGTACCGAACCGGAAGCCTCGAACCGAAACGGTTCAATACGAATACATGTACCGTTACACCCCTAATACAGATAAATTTACATCTGCATGCTTGCATTAGTCTTGTAATGTTTTAGCTATGAACCACGCACAGGGTTTCTTGCAGGGTTTAGTCAGTCAAATTTAAGACTTTAAGACCTTTTTATGACCATTATGATTTAAATTTATGACCTACACGAATTACGAAAAATAACTTCCTTTCAAAAGTCTTTTTTTTTTCATTGACTTTCATTAAAAGTAATAAGTTTATTATTTAAAGGTTCCATTTTCTTAAGAGTAACAAACTGAAGGCTCCCTTTTCCTAAGTATCAATAACACAGGAACAACACTTAATTATCACGATAATATATCAGTCAATATCGATAATTATCACGATAAAAGTCAAATCTTTATTTCTTTCAAGTTTAAAGGCAGATTTTTGCTCCCAACTGAAAGTTGTAGAAACCAGAGCGTTAATTGTGGTTTTAACTCTTTATTGTCAGAACATATCATGACAAACACTTGCCAAACAGGTGAACATTCACAAATCTGAGGTAGAACATTCAAACATTTGCCATTTTTCCTTAACAAAATTAATATCTTTATTGGGAAATTAATTTCTTAGTTTCTGCATGTGCTAATGGGGGATATTGTTTCAAGTCTTGAAACAGGTTTGTGTTGCCTGACTTTGATGGCACGTTTCTTCAAGAAATGTATGAAAAACAGCATAGCCTAAATGCATTAAATACTGTAATTATATTCCATTAGTCCTTTAATACTTTGTCAACATTAATATAATACAATTCAGTATGTATATTAGGGATGGGCATTTTTCAAAAATATTGCATTCGAATATTCGGGCTCATAAAAATCGAATATTCGAATATTCGTTTATTTAAACGACGTTTAACGAAAAGACGTTATTTTTGTAAGTTACATTTTTGTTCACATTTTTGTCACCATTTCTGAACAAGCTTATAATTAGGCAATATACACAACAAGCTTACAATATATGTTAAAGTTTTCTTTTAGTTGAAAACAATAAACAGTAGGCCTATGTGTAAACAAAAAATATAAAAAACAAAAGCATTAATAAAAGCATGCTTAAGCAGCGCGAACGGGGAAAAAAAACGCCTAATAAAGCAGATTGCGCCAGATATCGTACAGAACGTAGGCTACACAAACACACACGAGTCAGCATATGATTATCGTGTTATATTGTTTCACGTTTTTATTGAGAAAAACAATATCCATATGCAGGGGCGCCGCCAGCAATTTATGCTCGAGTGAGAAAACGCGCTTTGCTGACAGACGCTTCAGAGACACAAAGATAACGGTGTTTTAAGTTTCTAACAGCACTTTGCGTTTTCTGTTCTTAAACCTGTCTCCCTCAACGAAACCTAAAGGAAGTATATGTCTCAAAATCATTTTGCTATAAGATAAGTTATCATTTCGGATCACGCGGGGTCCAGCTGCGCTTACCTGCAGTCGTGAATGCAGTGATGGACAGCTATCGACTGTTTGGATTTCATGTGATTTCTCATTGTGTTGAAGATATTATAACTCAGATTAATTAATTAATTAGATCAAAAGTAATTCCATTTAGTAAGATCATTTTCAAGTAATTCCAAACTTTGCGAGGCAGACGACAACATTATGTGATCAAATACACACAACTTGTAAACACACTCCACAGCGCCACCCAGTGCATTTAATTATAACTGAGTTAGTGCTTGGGATTTATCATGGATTCACTGCATTTACGGCCAGCAAAGCAATGTAGTAAAATTCGAATAGTATTTTATTTTTCGAATAATAATTACAGATCGAATATTCGAAAATTCGAATATTCGTGCACATCCCTAATGTATATCCCACATTTCATGGTGCAGTTAATATTACTAGGCTAACGTTACAGTAAATCCATGGTAAATGATGGGAATTTGTAACGTTAGACGGAAAAGCTTTCTGACTGTATCGTTGCGCACAGTGTTTCTCCTGTTTCATCCGCCTTTAAACAGTTTAAATCACTGAGACATTTGTGTTCTTCGCTGAACTCAAGCGCTTCTCACTGGATCTCGTGAGCGAGACGATCAGAGTAAACGTGTCTGCTCTGCTGGCGCGCGCTGCCGTTTGGACTTTGAGCCGAGCGGATAAACGGTCCGTGAGGCGCGCGCGGTTCAAATGAGTTTCGTTTCGCTTTTGGCGCATAAACATTATCGAACATTTATCAAACTCTTGATATCATTTTATAGAGAAAAAATTATAGCGCGATAATGAATGAATGAGCATATCAATTTAAGACGTGGCTAAATGTAATTTATGACCTTGTATGGAAAATCCGGACGTTTTTATGACTTTTTATGGCCTAAAATTCTTATTAAATTTAAGACGTTTTATGACTTTTTATGACTCCGCGGAAACCCTCCACGCATGCAGAAACTAACCAACTACATAAATATCAAGGATGTAACTGCGAACCAAAGCACATGTTCCAAGAGAAAAGAAAAGCAAATATTTGCTCAGCCAGATACTTTATTTACATGTGCAATTGCAAACATACTTCATCTACTGTTATTTTTACCAGACAGTGTGCACATTTTTCAGACAAATCAAATTTATTTTTCACAACACCCATTGTTTCAAAGAAGTTCACATATAATGCCTAGCAGTTTAGGGAAGGAAACAAGGTCTCCTTTAAACATGACAGAGCAGAGTCATCCTGGAAATGATGTTACGGTGTCCACAAAGATGAGCTGCTAAATCTGTGCGGTACAGGAGGTGAGCAGGGCATTGCTCTGCGTATATTACACACGCTGCCCTGTTTCTGTGGGGTTTAATAATGTAAGACCCCCCTCCCTCCAGACCAGCACGAGCTGCAGGCCTTTAACTCCTTCCTTTCTGAACACACCGACTCGCCGCAGCAGATAAAATCAGTCCGTCATGATCTCTGACAGTTCCTGCCGAAGCAAAGCGAGCAGCTTCAGACAGATCTCGTCAGAACTGAAGAAAGTCCAACGCACTCCTGTCTGTTCCTACTGTGACGCTTCTGAATGGAAACGTTGATTTCCTCCCTGCTTGAGGTCACATTAAACCTCTAATCTGAACATGAACTACATCAATTAGTGCTTCGAAGCTTCACAAATTAACCAAATTTAACAAATTAATTAAGGCAGGGCTCAAACAATGCCACCATTTCAGTTGCTTTGCAAATGAAAATTACTACATGTGAATGTAAAAAGATTAGTGCTGGGCAATAGGGGTGGGCGCTATACCGGTATGAACGTGAATACCGGTATTATGTTGTGCCATGATATGGATTTTGCGATACCGAGGATACCGCATTCATAAATTCAAATTTTGCAGTTATATTGTTTTGTTCAATTTGGTACTCTTTACAACTGTTAACACTAATGACGATACAGAATCGAATACGCTGTTTAAGGAAGTGGCTGATTTGGCGCTTCATACGCGTGAAGTTGCTGAGGCGATTAACCGCTGTCCTGTGACGCGTTCAATGAAGGACCGTAACGTAGAACACATCGCTAGTGCTAAGCGGCTGTTCATAAAGGATGCATATTTTGCGGTGGAATGGGAAATAACAAGGTAATAAAACGCAAGTTTGACTTTTAACTTGAGCGCAGCATTTTTAGAATGCCGTTTCATTTGCGAGACGCGGTTGCAACACCAAAACAAGTTCCTCAAGCACAAAAAAAACGTTAAAGTTCCAGGCTACTTTATGTTTGAGATGTCATGTTTTCATGAAGGTTGAAAGGCTGAAAGCTGCTATTATTATCTTTGTTTTTACAAAACATGTACTGCTAATATTATCATCCACGTGGAGACATTTCCCCTCAATGTAACGTTAGGCTATGAATAACAGGACACAACAGACACATAAGCGCGCAAACACACACACACACTGGTCCACTATCTTTGTGGGGACTCTCCATAGACGTAATGGGTTTTATACTGTACAAACTGTAGGCCTTTATTCTGTCTCCTTACACTAATGAATTATTTTGTATGAAAATTTTCATTGTTTTTTTCTTGTACTTTTAAGTTCTATTTATTTAGTGCTTTGTTCAATCTCAACCCATTATTTTATTTTTATTATTAAGATGTCTGCACAAGAGTTAACTGTAATCTGTGCAAACATTAAACTTAAATTAAACGTCTCGCTTTGGTCTACACTGGAAGTGTTCTGCTCGCTCTGCTAAAGCTAAAAATTACTAAAGCTGAAACTAAATAAAATAAAAACTATATAGAAATGTGTTTGCAAAATAAAAACTAACAAAACCATTAATGAAACTAGCTAAAACTAAACTGAAATTTAAAGCAAAATTGAAAACGATATTAAAATAAAAACTAATTTAAAAAAGCAAAACTATAACAACAGATATTCCCTGAGACAGAGCACACCCGAAGACGGCTCTCACTCAGAAATCAATAAAGTCTTCATTCGCTGCCGGTTCTCATTATGACAAGACGAGCAAAAAGTGGAAAGACATAACAAGTGCATTCAGGCCTACCTCATGTTGCACGTTTGCACTTTTTGAGAGAAAAAATGGCACAATAAAAAAACACATTTCAGGTCTATGTCCAATGAAATGCCTCACCTTTTTCTAGTTATCTAGTGTTAAAATACATATTTTGCCTGTAATTTAACTAAGGTGTACTAAAATGTGATTCCAATTTTTTTTTTCTCTCATATCACGATATAATATCGATATCGTCCGGACAGTGAAAAATATCGTGATATGAATTTTTGCTCATATCGCCCACCCCTACTGGGCAACGATTAATCGCATCCAAAAAAGTTTGTGCGTGTAGTGTGTATAATTATTGTGTATATATAAATACACACATATGCATATCCGCCACATTCATTCTGTGGTAGTGGGCCGCCACACCAAAAATCATGACGCCCGATATAGTGCGCACTATTCTGTGATGTAGTTAAGCCCCACTAAATGCAGAAAACATTGTAAAGCACCATAAGGTTGTTGTGCATTATATTCCGAGGTTTCTGAAGCCATTCAATAGCTTAAATGTGAGGTACTAATGAATATTTAAGTCGTTAAGCTAAAGTTAATGGAAACTCATCTCTCCTCAGTCATTCTCCATTCAGCGCGTCGCGTTCGGGTATGACAATAACACGATGAAATCACTCCAAGATCAATGTTCCTGTTTTTATACTTTATTTGTAGAAAAAGGTCTATGGATTTTCATAAAGGTACTTTATCTTGCTGGAGTTTCTAAATCATGAGTCTTTCTCCCGGGTTAAATCTATACATGCAGGTGTGTGTATATATACAAAATAATTATACATACACATTACACACATTATGTAAACAAACTTTTATTTTGGATGCGATTAATCGAGATTAATCGTTGCCATAGCACTAAAAAAAAAAATATATTTACACCAAATCACAGCTCATGAGTAGACGTATAATACAATCTGAATAAAAACTATAACTCTCAAAGTGCACGTGGCTAGTTTTCATGCCTTCAGTCAAAAGAGCTTGTGAGCGACTGATTACATTTCAGACATTGAACATTGTCTTTTTGTTTATTTATCTTTATGAGGTGAAACTGGTTCACACGAGCCTGTCAATTGAAAATATTAGGCTACATTTGAATGATCAGAAGCAGGGGTGGACCTTAGAGGCTTGGGGGCATTAAATGAATAAAAATGCAAGCGAAATTCCAGGTATGAAGGCAATGCCACTAGAGATGCACCGATTGATCGGCTGGTGACCGGAATCGGCCGATTTTCACGTGATCGGCGACCAGCCGGTCAGTCTGACATGCCGATTTTATGCCGGTCAAAACTTTTGATGGACAAAATAAATATGATTTCACACAAAAGTGCCCAAAATGCACAGAATTTGCATGTCTGGTGTGTTTTAACAAGAACAGGAGTATATGTCAGAAAAGAAAATGAATTTTCTTTTTGAAATGAACAAATTTTTTTAGTTGGATATTGGATGTGAAAAGAAGGAAATGGTTCTTCCATAACACTGCACTTTAGATGTGTGTGAATTTCTCACACCAGGAGTAATTTATATAGTCCTATTTTATAGCGATTACTGTTTAAAAATGTTCTACGTAAAATGTAAAAATGTTCTACTAAAGAAAAGAGAGAAAATAAATATTTGTGTGTGCTGTAAAGTGGTTAGAAAAGAAATCTGAATCGGCAGGTCAAACTCTGAAAAATCGGAATCGGCCTAGAAAATTGTAATCGGTGCATCTCTAAATGCCACTGAACGAGTTCTTGTTTTCAATATTTATAACATAGTTAAGCAATATCACACAGGCAAGACTGCCGTGCCAAATATCAGCATGATTGCAAATGTGACACAGCTTATATTCAAGAGTTCAATAAACAAGAACATTTTAGAGTTTGTGCTCTAAATCAGCAACAAAATGAGTCCCGAACAAAGCAGTGTTGAACATCTCTGAGCAACGTGGCGTTACTGGATAAATCTGCGTTTCTGAACTAATTGGGTGAGTCAGTGATTCAATGAATCATTCAGAAAGAGCCATCTGGAACGAAACGATTGAATCAATGACTTGACTTTGCTGCCACATACAGGCGGTTTTAGTTTCATATATTACATTTTCCATAATTAAAATGATATACCTTAATTTCATAACATTTGTATGCAATTGTAATTGCAGTGTAAATGCCACCTCTGAGCTAAAAATACAGAATGCCTCTGCAGTGCAAAGATGAATTTTGCTGATCCCCTTTCATTTGAATGGTAATAGAAAGATTAGTCTTTTTCTAATTGATTTGATCGTTTTAGTTTTTAAATCTCAGACATACATTGGTTAGAAAAAAAACTGCCCTTATAAAGGTAAAAGATGGTCCAGGAAATCAATTTAAGGAGCAAATTTCACCCTGTAATGGGAAAGTTCATGTCTTTCATTGATCAGAAGGTGCTCCTAGATTTTCCACTGTGCTCCCAGTAGTCCTGTGCTAGCGAACACTGTGCTGCCACACATCAGATGACTGCTGTTGTAGTGAAGAGAGCTGTGCGCGGCAGGAGCGAGCAGAGACTGTAGCGCGCCGTGACGCAACGCCACAAAAATAGATATGTGCTCCAATTATCAGCAGCGCTGCCTACTCTCCAAGCGTTTATAATGTGCGCGCGGCGCTTGCAGTGCAGACTGGGTGTGCAACTTCCACTGGCGGAGAATACCATTCATTCACAGAGCATTGTTTTTTACTGAGGTCTCAGGATAGGCATTTTAAAATGGACTGGGGGTGCAGGGATATAACATTCAAATTGATATGGGGGAAAAAGATATAGAAGTATTGTGCTTTACAAAGAGACCACAAGCCAAAGAGATGAATATATTCAATTCAATTCACATTTCTATGTATAGTGCTTTTCACAATAGATTTATAGTGATATATACTGATTTTATGACATACATGCATATATATATATATAATGCAACAGAAGGAATAATTTATTACTTAGAAAGTGAGGTGTGCCGGTGAAACAGTGACGAGGGCTATAAATACATAAAGAAGCACACAGCGACAGACCACTCGCAGTGAACTCACTTCAAAGATCTGGCTCTGTTTTCACACTGATTGACCATGACAACCGACAAATGTGCACAAGCGTCACTGATTCCTACACCACTGCATCCAACTAGTGTGAGAAACCGTTCTTGACATAGTAAAGATTGATGTTAGCATCCTGGACACATCTATCAGTTTTGCATTAGTCAGTGTATTTGACCCGTGAGTAATTTAACTTTGACTACATTACAGAAGAAAACCTGCTTTAAGAACTGACCAGCAGTGACTGGTTTGATGAATGATGAGATACTAATATGAATTTGCACATGAGTGCATTGTTATTTCCAGATAATTTCATTGACTGGTCACCTCATATAGGCTTTATATATATGGGATGTGAGGGTGAGAATATTTTCCCACTGGTTAATCAACGTGTGACAACACCGGTAATACCGGTATCACTGGCAGGGGCTTTTAAATCGCTAATTTAAAGGTAAAACGTCAAATGTGCGTGTTTTGTTATTGTGCCCCTAATTGGCACTAATTTGAAAACGAAACCGTTGACACGTGTGGCCGAGCACATTTTAGTTTATTTTTCAAATTAGCGCCAATTCGGGTGGATTTCTTGATTGGTTAGTTCATTAGCCTATTATTCTTAATGAAAAACACAACAAAACAGTGGGTTGACAAATTCGCTTAAATAGGGGCTTTTATATTTGGCTTTGACACATATTCCGCATCACCTTGTCAGTCAGCTCCTGTTGCTGATCTGTGCTGCGACTCTCGTTCGGCTCATGATTTATTAAGCTGACATGTTGAGTTTAATAGTGTCTGTTCTCTAACTAAACTAAATTATTTAATGAAAAATAAACAAATAAAATCAACAGTGGGGGGCGGGGGGGGGTGGTGCCATGGCGGGCAAGAGATGTAACCGGTGTTGCTTCTGAACACCAGTAACACAGACTATCGTAGCAAGCCTAATATATATTTATTTTATTTTATTATATATTATATTTATAAAATATAGCTATATATTTTAAATTCTCAAACGCATTTAAACTTATATATATATTTTTAAAGCATAAGTTTAAATGCGTTTGAGAATTCTTTCACATAATTTTATAAATTTTATCAAGATAAAACCGATCAAATCTGCCGATTTTCCGCATGATCGGATTTGTTTTAATAAAAATACAGAAAAATTGGGAAAGAAATTAAATGATTTAACCAAAGAAATAAAATTAATCGATTTTCAAAATAGCTAGATGCAGCCCTATAACTGAATACTGTCTAAAGCCCAAAAAGCTAAAGATATTTTTAGCTACATCTAAAAATATCTTTAGTTTTTTGGGCTTTATATCACACAGCTGTAATAAAGCGTGTGATATCTGGAGGCATATGCATTGATTGTTATATGGCACACCAGTATTGTCACGTGACCTCGCGAGTCAGCTGAGAGCATGTGTTACAAACAGGAAATGGAGGGTGGGGTGAGCCGCAAAACTAGAACAAAGACACACACACTCACTACTGCTCACACACATTCAGATACTCAAAGAAACAACTGATTAATGTCATACGTTCACTTCTGAGTGTTGCATTACGGAGTAAAACTGCCTAGTCGAGATGGCTGAAAGAGACAAGACCATTCCACAATAAGACACAAGAGTTGAACACAGGGTCCAAAATAAACACTCAATGTGTTAAACAGGCTTCAGCCAGAAACATTATCAGCAGCTGAGACACAATACTGGCCTACACTGAATTAAAAACAACAGTCTGACCTTCCTGAGTGATGTGTGATTTAAGTAACTAAACAATATTGGTCTTCAAATGTTGGGGGGGGGGGAACTTCTATCTTTCTCTAGAAGTTCATGTTATGACACATATGAGGAATAATCATCACAATAAGCCATGAAATTAAAATATTAGCAACAGCAGACTGTTGTGTCAGGATTACCTGAGCAAAACACTGGATTTGTGACTGGTAACAGCGATGTTGGCGATAGTTGTCGTCCTAAAACACCATTCAGAAATATTCAAGCTCTTAATTTTTCCACATTTTGTTATGTTGTAGTTAATTTTCCTCACATCGTACCAAATATTTACATGGTCAAAGGAATAATTCACTTCAAAATGAAAATCCTGTCATCATTTACTCACCCTCAAGTTGTTTTAAACCTCTATGAATGTCCTTCTTCTGCTGAAACGATGATATTTTGAAGAATGTTTTTAGTGGGTTTATTTTCCAACCATGGAAGGCGATAGGGTCAAATGTCTGGTTACCGACATTCATCAAAATATCTTCCTTTGTGTTCAGCAGAAGAGAGAAACTCATACAGGTTTGAAACGACTTGAGGGTGAGTAAATGATGACAGGATTTTCATTTTGAAGTGAACTATTGCCTAATATAAAATGTTTTTTACATCAATCTTGTTACATTTTTTAAATTAAATTACACATTATTGCAGCAATGTTGTAGATGTGTTATTTTTTGTATTCCAATTAAATTGTGTGATAATACTTATTGGCCATCTCCAAATCTAGATCGACCACAAATTGGTGAATCTGATCCAGTGTTGATGAGGACAGAACGGCACAACACAAAAAAATCAGTGTGTGCTTCGCTGTGTGGGCGAAACACAGTTGTGCTCACTTCAGAGCTAAATTCAAAAGTAAAGCTGTCATCTGATGGCACAGATTCATATAAAACCACAAAAAAAAGACACTCTCTGAAAGCATGTCCACTCTCTCCGAGTACCGCCACTGGTCACACAATCCTAACACACACACAGCGTGTTGTGTCTGTCTGTAGCCTGAGGTGATGAAGTGTATGAAGCATTGAGTGTCCGGAGCATTAATGCACACACTGAATAGGCCTGACCGCTTCTGTGTGTGTGTGTGTGTGTGTGCCTGCAGTCATGCACTAGGGATGGAGTATGCCATATTTCCCAGCACTCATGCGTGGAGCAGACGCACAATGCAGGAGGAGGGAAATGAGGATGAAGATGCTGGAGGCCACGTCTTAAAAGCCTGAATCTTTGACTCCATTCTGCCCTTTCAAAGAAACATGAGCGTCATCACTCGCCCTCCATCCTCAGACCGCTGCTGCTCTAACATTAACACTACAGACTACATACTCAATATACAACGAATCAAGAAACAATCTTGCATTGTCAAATTTACCAAAAATTGATGCACCAAATAAATGTTGTGGTGTTATCCTCTATTGACAATGCAAGAGATCTATGCCCACAGTCAACTAAATTTGATTAAAGTTTTGTTGAATTATTATTTTTCAATCTCATGTTAATGCCAATCACATTCACCTCTCAGTCTTTTACAGCATTAAAATGTGGTGGGTTCAGTGAGTGTTAAGTTGAGAGACGTATCGAATCAAGTGATTATCAGCTGGGGTCAGAAAAATAATACGTGCTGTCACATTCTCAATATTTAGTGATTTAGCCTCAGATACAGGATCATTTGCTTGTACAAGCAGGTATTGCTCATTACACGAACATGCTTCTCGTGTGCAAATAAGCTTAACTTCCGCCTTCTTTGTTCCAACAAAATCATGCTATTAATAGACATTTAAAAATAGATTTTTGAAATGTATGAATCGATTCGAATCGGTGTAGGATAGAATCGCGATTCATATGCGAATCGGTTTTTCTCCCCCACATCTAGACTTTGAGTCGACGCGCGTCCAGTAGAGGAGAGTTTTCCTGTGCTGTCAATGGCACATCTATTTATAACCTGCCATTGTAGAGGACAAGCAGCGCTGCGATCCACAGAGTCGTTCTGAGAACCTGCAGTGGAAACATGAAGAGCTCGTACAAGCTGGTACAACAGCGCAATAAAAGGCCCCAATGCAATCCACCAAAATATGTATCGCCAATATGAGTGCAACTGACAGTACATTCTGAAATCTTACTAGGATTAAGTGATGAGTACGGTGTATATAAAATATTTGCAGTATTATTCAATAATAGTATTATATAAACTGCCTATAAACCATGTTGACCTGTTCTGTCACGACTTGTGGTTTTTAATAGCATCCCTGATTTAGATCTCAGAAGAAAACTAAAGATACTTCAGAAGTCTGATTCATTTTCACGACTTCGTTCTTTTGAAGTGTCTGTTAAAACAAATGGACTCCGCGATTTGTCTGTCACCAGTAAAACTCGTTTACAGAAGTCTCCATCACAGATTTTTCTAATTTATATAGATATATTGTTCCCGTTTCATTTATGTTGGTGCATATAAATGAAATAAAAAGACTTGAATATACTTTCTTGCGTGTTATACATCCTGATAAGAAATACATGCTAATTAATTACATTTTTACTCGTAATCAACAAATATATTATTGACCTGGCAGTTTTTTGTTTTTTTATTGGCATCAGCCAAAAAGTTTGTTTGGCTGATAAGAGTTTGAAATAGGACTTTTATTTTGTTCTTCATTGGTCGACTGTCTTAAAGGGGTCATATGATGCTATTTTAAAAGTTTATTATTTTGATTATTGGGTGTAATGAAATAAGTTAACATGCTTATTTAATTTTTTTGAACATACTGTACATTATTGTAGTTCCTCTATTCCCAGAGTGTCTGAAATGCACTGATTTCTACAAACGTCCCTCCTGAAAAGCTCAGAGTGCTCTGATTGGCCAGCAGACCCAGTGCGTTGTGATTGGCCGAACACCTTAAGTGCGTTTCAGAAATCTAACGACCCCCTTACCATAATCGCGAGCTTCAGCATCCAAAGCCATCCAAAGCTTATAAAGAATTTATAAACACAATTAATAATAAATGTAGTCGGTTTTACCGTATCAGTTCGAGCACGACTTGAGAAAATTGTTTTAATTCACTGAAATTACGGCATTATGCTAATATTTCACATTGTGCCGTGGACATTTGAGGAAGTGATATCTGGACTTTGATCAAGGCGTTTTAGGCAATCTGTGTTACATTGAATAAATCCCTTTGTGGGAGACTATGAGCTTTGTAACTTTCCTGATCATATACACCCACACAAACACACTAAAGGAAAAGGAAAACATTAAAAAAGCATCACATGACCTCTTTAACAGGCAGACGCTGTAATGCTTCTCATGTATTGTCGGCAAATATGCATTTATATGATTTAAATGAGTCTTTGAATAGGTCACATTGATATTTAAGAAAATATGAGTCCCAGTGTACAGAAACTTACACCGCATCTGATTGCTCACAGTATTAAGACGCTATCTAAAGTATGAATCTGTTTTTTTAAGTTCGAATTATTTTTTCTAATGGATCCATTTTCAAATTATTTCTAATTCTAGTAACTATACATGTCATCGCAGAAAGTTATGCATGTGCTATTTACTATATTTAAAGTAAATAGTGTGATATTGGTCACCCTGCTCTCAAAGAGCAATAAAATAAATCAGCAATAAAAAATTAAAAAACGATCATCCAATAAGTTACCATTTTAGTTCAGAGCAAACGCCTGAATATCAATACATGACAAACAGATTAAAAACACTAATTCATACATATTACCCAATACTGGTTACAACACACTTTCTTGGGCAGCAATGAACTCAAGATGGCCTGATCGCACAGCATCCACTTCCTCTTCGAGTAAAGGGTCAATTATATTGTCCAGCACTGAACATGGGTGCCATTATTGTGGGTTTAATACATTCACAAGCACAGCAGAGATGTTGACATGACATATTTATTAATTCACTGATGAAGACTTTAACTGTCAGAGCTTTCTGTCATCTTGGTGATTAGTGTAGTTGTGTGGACAGTGACATTCACCATCTAAACTGCAGGAGGAATGAACATCTGTGACAAATGCGCTGGTTTTGAGGGAAGTGCGCATGTAAAGTATGTAGGTCACATGACATACTGAAAGAGATTTCTGGTGAATTCACTTGTGATTGAACATAATGACATGAGGAGAACCGTTCTGCCGGCGAGTCCATTAACGGGCCATTATTACAGAACACTGACACGAGCCTCGTCTATTTTAAGCCATCATGGTGACCACAATAACAAAAGACAACACATAATGCCATGATAAAAACCGCACTAAAGAGTCTCAGATTTTCCTTTACATTACTTCATGCTGCTGGTCCGGTCGGGCCAGTTTCATTCAGATTTGTCCTGCAAAATATTTTCACTATTTTTTTAGTAAAAAACTTGTTCTAGAATATACATGTGCATTACAGTTTTCAATGAAAGTAATTTTTTCTGTGAGATTTTTTCTATCAAAACCTAGAAGCCAAACGCTATGAAAGACTATGACAACTAAGCATTCATAAACACCTTTAAATTATGGGAAATAAATGCATATAAATTCATAAATTATGGGAAAGGTTCTAGAACATTGTTTTACACTGTTCATAAACTTCATGAGTCACTTCACCAGCACAACATCCATTGACAAATGCGCACAAGAAACTCAAAAGGTCTTCACAACAAATCAGCAAAATAAAAGTTTGGTTTAACTTGAAGAAATGAAGACAGAAATATATTGGCCAACTCAATGTACTGTTAAAAATAAAAAAATAAAACCCTATATTAAGGAATATCACATCACCTTAAGATTTTTTTCATCCATGTTTTAAATTTATACAGTAAACCTCTTTTGTGCAGCACCTTATTAAATAAAAATGCAATATTTTGGTGTTAACGGTATTGTTATATATTTATTTGGTCATACTTTTAAATTGTTAGAGCTTCATGAATTAATGGGACTACAACCATTGTTTTTGAATTCAATTGATTAGACATGTTTTTTTGATCATTCATTTAAATGGGTTTTATGATTTCAATTAATTAGACATGCTTTTTGATTACTAACATTTTATGAAATCCAGAAAATTAAAACGGAAAAAGCTGAATTTGGGTGAATATTATATAGAATTTTGGAAAAAATAAAACAGGTTTCATAGGGCCCTATACATAGATCTATGAAAACCAGAAGGATCGGAACAACCAGAAGTTGCTTACACAATTATGCTAACGTGATCATGAAACGTAGTCTGGCTAAACGACTCGATCTACGCCATCTGTGTTTGGATCATAGTTCTGAATCTGATCCACACAAAGTCTTTGACAAAAAACAGCTTTTTGTTCAAAATTTTGCTGATGAGTAAATGAAAACGATGTTTTGTTTAAAAGCAGATGTTCTGTTCTTTCTTTTGATATATACGAGATATTCTTAGACCAAAAAACATTCATTTATTTATAGCGGCCCACCACAATATCCAGTTTGACCGCCACAAATAGATTTGACTATTTTAAAATGTGTGAAATCTTACTTAATACATAACTAATTAAAACACGAGGTGTTTATATGCGTCTCTGTGTACTTGCGTCATCAACCACAGATGTTCCTTACGGAGAAGACCAACGGTAAGCATCACGAACACACTCACCAGCACAAATCTGTCCAAACCCCCTGCACTAAAGTGAACTCTGATAAGAGTCTATGTTCTGAACGCGGCCACCGAACTCTTCTAGCATGTTTTCTGCAAGCATGTAATTAAGGGCAACTAAGGACAGCTAAGCTTAATGTTAGCATACAGCTGGGTGGTTGATGGTAGCAGGTTGTACAAAGGCTAACGCTAACCGATATCGACTGTATTGTTAACTTATTTAACTCTGACGCTGAATGTTTGCTCCTTCAATCCAGATGATCATTGAAAGATTTTCCACATATAAAAAGATGTCCAGAGGAGTCACAAACCGAGGTCTTAGCAAAACAGAGTTAGAAACTTGAAACACGACGGGAAAGCTGGACAGTCGACGACCAGTTATCCAGTTCATTTGCTTTGATTGTTTCCAGGCTGAATCAGGGTCGGCAACAGGGAGAGATGGGCAAAAAACAGATGTACAAGCAGGCCAGGTAAGCTTATATTCCTTTATTACTATTTCTTCCTCTTCATTGTATTATTATTATTATTGTATATGATCCTACTGTGATAAGATTTGAAAATAAAGGTAGTAGTAATTTAATACAATTGTGGTTTTCCTCTTCCTATTCACAACTAATCATTATATCTGATACCCTAATAGTTTCTTCTCTATTCACGAATTATCAGGAGGCAGAGATGAGATGTCCAGAGACGTACAGATGTGTTACAGCTGTTTACCTTCAGACCCATGTTTTGCCACACCTCGTACGCCTGTCCAAAACCTGTCAAAAAGCATGTCAACTTTCTACATATAAAGGAGCTAAATGCTAAATGTATCTATTTATTAAGATTTATTCAGATCTGTTTGATGTGATGCACTGAAATGAGGACAGTTGGCATGTCTGACCAATACTAAACAGCAGCTACGCTTTGTTTTGTTTTTTAAATGCAGGTTCTCGTCTTCATCAGGACCTCAATGACCCCCAGGGACGTGTAGTCTTCAACATACAGGATGAGGAGACGACGAATAGGAGAGGGCAAGATGTCAAAGAAGTGCCAAAGGAAGAGCAATGGCCCAGCAAAAGTTATACACAAGCTTTAACCCCTTCAGACCTGAATTATGTTTCAAGTTTCTGAAAAATATAAAAGTACATTTTCCCAGCTCATGAGGCTTCTATTAATGAGACCAAATGAAAAAAAATAAAAAAAATATTGTCTTTCATTGTAATTTTTTTTTTGTCCATTCCAATGGACGTCAGGTCAAAACAGGTGTACTTCCCAAAAATGTAACAACATGAAATAAATTAATAAACATAAAATTTGTTGGTCTATACTTTAAGCTTTTTCTCAAGGTCAAAAACTTTTCAGCAGTATACCATTTCAACTTTTATTTTGAGGTTTTTGTTTTACAGATTGCATATTGTTTGTAACAAACTAAATATCTTTGAATCAATCAATATGGTCATATTAAAGTCATTTTCTGTATGCATCTTTCTTTTTTTTTTAGATCAAAAACTTGAACATTATAACATTGCAAGTTTAATTGTAAGGTTTTTGCTTTATAGATCGCACATTTGTTTATTCATAACAAAATAAACCTAGGAATCAATGAATGCATTCACGTTAGTCATTTCCAGTGTGCATCTTTGAAACAATTTCTCTGTTAACGGTTTTCTTGTATTTTTACAGTACATTACTGGCAGCACGGTTGCCAGCAAGTTACTGTATTTCGATTTCCAGTAACTGTAGTGTAATTCACTTTACAGTGCACAAGATCAGTACTGTAGACTACAAAATAGTACTTTACTGTATTTTTACTGTATTTCGTAATTTGGTCTGCTTCTGCTGTTATTAATTATACGGTATTGTACTGTAATATCTATATTAATACATTACTGCTAAATATTATTGTCATTTTCAAAATAGTTTCTAATAATGATAATATTATATTATAATAATATAATATAGTTATTAGGAAAATATATAGTAGGGAAAAAAATACTATGGAAGTCAATGGCTACTGTCAACTGTCTTGTTACCGACATTCTTTAAAATATCTTATTTTGTGTTCAGCAGAATACAGAAACTCATACAGGTTTGAAACAACATGAGGGTGAGTAAGTGATGACAAATATAATTTTTGGCCAAAAATTCAAATTAGCCCATGATTTACTCACCCTCTAGCCATCCTAGGTGTATATGACATTCTTCTTTCAGACGAACACAATCAGAGTTATATAAAAAAAAATGCCCTGGCTCTTCCAAGCTTTATAATGGCAGTGAATGGTTGTTTCTAGGGGTGGGGGAAAAAATCGATTCTTAGATGCATCGCGATGCGGACGTGGACGATTCTGAATCGATTCACAATTGTCAAAAATCGATTTTCGAAAAAAATAAAAAAAATTTTAGATATATATTTATAAAAACGTAATATTGACGGAACGCGAAAGACGGAACTCTGAAGCGCGGAAGTGCAGTGGCCGGACCGTCTGTGTTGTGCACATAACAGACGCGGACGCGATGGCTGAGCGCCAAATCCAAACACCCTCCTCGTTAAAAGCTGACGTGTGGAAATATTTTGGCTTCTGAAGTTGAAGGGGGAAAGGAGCTGGACAAGAGCCACACTAGCTGTAAGCTTTGTAAAGTAAAACTAAAATATTTCGGAAACAAGACACATATGAGAAGCCATATGACACGTTTCCAGCCAGAGGAGGAAAAACACTCGGCTGTAACGTTACCGGTCGTTGTTATATTATTAATTTACTACAAATATGCTGCTGCTAGTTCAGACACACATGTATTTTCCTGTTGGTTCTTTGCAATGTTAATAAAATATATTGTACGTTAATTCTTTATGGGTCATTACTTTGTACTTTTAAAGCAAACTATTTATAGTCACACACACACAAAAAAAAGATTCTGATAATCGATTTAGCATCGAATCGCAGCCCTCTGAATCGTAATCGAATCGAATCGTGAGGTGCCTAGAGATTCCCACCCCTAGTTGTTTCTGTTTTGAAAGTCCATAAAAGTGCATCTATCCATCATAAAAGTGCATCTATCCATCATAAAAGTGCATATCCATAAAAAAATATTAATATAAAATAAAATATGAAAAATATTTATATTCAAGTTGCGCTTTAGATTGAAGTCAAATCCGTATGTTCATTTGGCCGGAAGCTAGTTATTTTACTTTATAAAGTTTTAAATACGGATATTTTTCTTACATCTCCATCTTCCTCATCACTCCACATAAAATCAACATCTGAGATATTTCCAGACTTTCGATTTTCAACTTTAATTAATAAGTTCAATCTTTCTATTTTACATACAAACTATGAAATAATGGCAAAAATATATAAAAAAATGTCAATAAAACCATAGAAAATGTTGCTTACTTCTGTGCTTGGAGTGAAGTGCTGCCATGCTTCTCTTCAATTAGGTGTATTTTTTTATAATTACTACATGCAGAGCTTTACTGCCATTTGATTGGATGACAAACGTCCAATCTCATGGACTGCAGGCTTTAAACTAGGTGAAATGCTCCAGAAGTAAAAAAAAAGGAGGCTGACATGTAATGTCCATTGTAATGGACGCAGGGTCTGAATGAGTTAAGTATACACAATCTTAATTGTCGATTGAATCAAACTCAAGTTGGTTTCCCGCTTTGGTGCGGATCTTTTGGGCAGGTGTGAATACAGCAATCGCACTTGTGTGAACCAAACAACCGTACCGAGACCCAGCTGAAGAGGTGGTCTCGGTCCGGTTACAAACCAACTCTGGTACGGTTCGAATTTCTGTCCAAAGAATGGATGAGCTTAGCACACGTGTGGTTTTGTTTACACATTTTGGTTCACTTGCACAAGGGCAGTGTGAAAGCGAACCACACCAAACAAAAAAAATCAACATTGTATTTGGTCCGGACCAAAGCAAGTAAACTAGCAGACTTTCCGGATGTGAATAAACCCTGAAATAAAGAAAAAGGTTATAATTTGCATTATTATTATTTGTTTTCCTAAACAGACTATTTGGCCTGGCCATTAATTACAGGGAGGGTTGGTGTAGTAGGATGTTGATCTGTGCATTGTAGGTCATCCACCCTTTCATAAGTGGCCTGGAAATACACCTTCACAGGAGAATCAACGATCTGGACATCCTCGGGGCCTTCAGTGTTTTGGGAACGCAATCAGCGGCACTACAAGATGATAGTCAACATCTCTCATCTGCAGACTCTGGCCAGGACATTTTGCCCTCAACATGAGAATGAGGTCCTGCAAAAGTGGTCCTCGTTCAAGAATCATGTCCTTACTGGGGTATTCTAGGTGGGTGAAATAACCAGGAGGCGTGGCTTGGGAGTGGCCTCTAGGGCTGTCAACGAATATTCTAAATATATATTCGAATAGTTTTAAAAAACAGAAATTCGAAGGTGAAAATTAATATTCGAATCATGTGGAAAAACACGCCCGCGGTAGCAGAGGCGCGGCTGTCTGCTTTGCGAGTGGCAAAATTCTGAAGCTTAAAATGTAAAACGCATTTTCTAGCTGCAGAGACTGTGAGTGAGTGAGTGTCTGGCTCACTCATTGGCTGTGCTGCGTCAACTGCACATCCAATGGCACGGGCGCCTCCAACGAGCTAGCATTACATCAGACACGTCAGAGCCCGCCAATGGGGGCGTGGCCAGACGCCCTCGAAAAATAGCCATAGTAGCAGGCTAGCAGCAGTTTACCACAGCACAGCTCGCTCGGAGCGTTCAATGTCGGTTCTATATACTGTAAAACTTCAATTAATGTTAATAATATTTGTTTCAATCACCGAATGAAGCCTGCTATATTTAGGACAAGAGTCGCGACCTTAAATTGCTTGCACAAAACTCTTGATCCAAGCACTCAACATTTGTTTATTGTTGTTCATTTAAACCGTTATGCGCAGAGAGCGTGAGGGGCGAGAGAGAGAGAGCCTGCGAGTGCGAGCGAGAGTAAGGTCTGCGGTCTTGGCCATTAGTTGATTTACTTGGTTTTGTGTAAGTTAATACGTTGTCAAATATGTTTAAACTTAAATAAACTACCTATACAAGTAGTTGTGTCTCTTTGTATTAATTTGTCCTGTTATTGACGTAATGCGCGTCATTGACAAAATGCGCAACCAGATATTCGAATAGTTCGAATATATGGGTATTTTTTAGAGGGAATATTCGAACGTCATTTTTGAGCAATTTTGACAGCCCTAGTGGCCTCGTAGGGCAGCAAAGCAAGTGCATTCTGGGAGCTGTTGTCTTTCATCCACATGAGCCAAAAATACAGTTTCTGGCTTTTCTCAGTCTAGAAGGCACCAACTTCTAAAATAATTTCACATTTCTACTACATAAATGACTCAATTTAAATACATATTCATCTTTCCAGCGGTGAAATATGCCTTTATTTGAAGGATACTATGACAATAATATCACTTTCATTATTTAAACAGATTTTTTTTCCTCATAAATATATGATTGACCTGAAGAATGAAAGCTGTATCATATACTTGAATATTTATATGAGCAATATTACGGTCATATAAATATCCAAGTATATGAAAAGTATGCGAAATGGCTCTATATCTATATTATACGAACTCTCTTCCCCTTCCAGATCCTTCCTGAGAGCATTGCACTCATCGCAGTTTCCACTGTTAACTCTAAATGTGATTTCTCAACCATGAACAAGGTAAGTGCATCCCTTTGAAAAGCACAACATATAATTAGGCATTTTCTTTACATTATGCTGTGGTATTTTAATTTGTTTGTTTTGGTTTCATCTTTAGGCAAAAACACACCTCAGAATGAGTTAAATACAAAGCAAGAAAGGTCATGTGACTATGCGGCTCTGTTCCAAAATTTTGTGAGGCGTCTACCTATAGGCAGTTCAGGCATCATGGGTGAGCAAACAGCATTTCAAAAGGTTAGCAGCATGATTATATGATCGTGCTTCTGTTGGTCCTATTCTAAGGCAGCATCACAAGTATTGTTCAGGGAGAATGCAATCCCAGAATGCACCATATCAAGCTGAGGGGAAACGTTCATTCAAGATGGGGCCATCCTTAAAAATATTTTGGTTTGCATTAAAAGCAAAAAAACAACAACAACAAAAAAGGGTCAGTACATAGCTCTATTTTTTTCCCCCCAAGATTCAATGTAAAAAAATACATTTAAAAAAGTACACTTTTGGTCATGGTGATTACGTAGGTATGAATTTAAACAAATTTGCTAGCCTATAGCACAACTCCATGTAATATAGCCTACTCCATGTAATATAGCCTTGGTACACATATTTGGCCATTAAGAATTTCGAATAATGAGCGCCTAAATGTAGGCTCACACAGACGCATTTCACAAGCAGCCGCAGCCATCATTACCGAGCGCGAACCATTGACAGTGAATTAGTGCTGCCACTAACGACTAATTTGCTAACGACTAATCTTTCGACTAATTTTTCGATTAGTCGACTAATCTAAACGACTAATTAAAAAAATCAAGTGTTTATTTTGTTGTGTCCATTTTATTTTGAACTCAACTGAAGGGCCAAAACATAAAATGTCACCTGTTCAAAAACATTATGTATTAACAATCTAAGCATTAAGTATCTGCATTTGCATTAGGCTATACCATATTAGTCAGAGTCCTAATCTAATCCTCTAATAACAAACATGTATGTATTACTTAAATTAGCTCTTTGTTCTGCCTTAAAAAATGTACAGTAAGCTAATAATGATTAATTTATGTACATTTCTGAAAAGCATAACTGATAACATCACTCTGAATAGTAGATCTATGCATTTTCTGTGAAAAGCGCTATACAAATAAATTGGAATTTAATTGAAAGAGTCTGGACTAGCCCACTATGAGTCGCGCTGAAAGCAGGCAGGCACGCAGTTATGTAGCTCGCGTTTACACCTGCGTGCATGGCGGGCCCGTGCCGCGGTTCGCGTGAATGTGAAAGCAACACGGACTCGGGAGCGCTTGTTCAGGAAGTTAAGTAACCTGCCCATGCGTTTTAGCTGATTATGATGCATTTAGTTAAATAAAACACATGTAAGGGATGCTAGTGTTGATGATTTACCTTGGATACGCGAGAGTTGAGTCTGCAGTGAATTCGCGCATTGCGCGTGCAATCAGGGCAACACATTTGGAAATCCACTGTCTCCTCAAAAGAGTCCGTTTGAAAAACACTATATATTGACCCGCGTTCTGTTTTCTATCATGCGCCGTGCACGTTTGCGATGGCATAAGATGCACGCAAACTCAACAGGGTTCAATAGAATTGAGTGTGAAACCAGACCAACGATGCGGGGGGCGCTCGCACGCTCGCGCTCGGACTCGGACCGCAGCAAACGAGCCCACTGTGAAAGCTCCGTCACCTGCCTCCGCAATTTTTCATATCAAAGCAGTGAAGGCGGGCGGGAAAGTGAAGGAAAATGATAGCAGATAAACCAGCAGGGCGCGCACGGCGCACAGACTGGTGTGTGGAGGTGAATTACAGTGAGCCGTTTGTGACGGGAGACCAAAAATAAATAGCGTCAATAGTAAAACGACACATCGACTAAAAAAATTGCCGTCGACTAATTTGCATGGTCGATTACGTCGACTAAGTCGACCAATCGCGGCAGCACTACAGTGAATGAAATGAAGCAAACGCACAGGCTATAGTGTGACATGCGTAAACCAATGGTGTAAACAGTCATAGATGACGCCACGGGTTTTTATTTAAAAGAAAGAACGTAGCCTACGCAGGGCTCCAGACTAACTTTTCCACTGGTTGCACTGGTGCTACCAACTTTCTCAGTTGGTCGCACCAGCATATGTTTGGTCGCACCTTTTTTTTCTTTTTTTTTGCTACATGCCATGGGATTAATCAATGCATGCTGATGAATAGTGGTTTTAATGGACCAAGGCTAGCAAAGGCTTTCTGGGTTGCAGCAGAAATACCTGTAGTATATTAATTATCATTGCCAAATTTCAGGATTTTCATGGATTTTGGACAGTAATTTTAATCTGTAATTTTAAGCATTTTACATTTGAATTATATACAATCTATCTATTTACATTTGAATCATATTCTATCTATCTATCTATCTATCTTTTAAAAATCATTAAACATTCAAATGTATGCATTACATTTTAAAAGATTAGAGTATTATAATAAACTGATACAGAATTTTCGTTATCAAAGTTTATAGTTGTAACTAAAAGCAGAAATCTCACACTCCTTACCTTCTGCATTTTATAATAATTTCCTTTTCCTCTGTCGAGCGATCATGAGAGTAATCGCTCGACAGAGGAAAATATAACCGCTGAAAAGACGTATGAGGAAGGGGCTCTGTGTTTCGTGAGACCATTTTTATCATTTTTATATGCCTTTATTCGTGAATTCGTAATTGGCGCGTTTCACCATCAGTGTGCAATGCGCGTGACGTCTACGTTCGTCAATAAATAAACTGCACGTGTCTTGCGGAAGAACATTGTAGCCGGAACTGCTCTCCGCTAATGTCTATGGCGAGTCACGCAGGCACTGGGCTACTTCGCAGCCGAGACGACCCCGTCCCCGGGATAAAATAGTCCGAATATAAACACTTATTATAGGCGTACCGTAGTGATTCAGAATAAGTCAAAAACACGGTTTGGAAAATGGATTCATGATGTAGCCTACTCGTTCATTTTGAACATAAGTTACGGACTGCAGCAGCTGATACAACGGCATTCAGTTGCTCAAGCGTCCACTCGCACAAATGCGACCACATAACATTTTAACTCGCACATTCTCAAAAAATGGTCGCAGTCTGGAACCCTGCTACGTTTATATGTAGGCCTAGGCAATTTATATTCATTATGGGCAATTCCATGCAAAGGTCAGCTTACCATGAAAAGATAAAAGAACAAAACCCTTTTTAAGTTGTCCATTTAGGTCTGTAATATACTGTATTAATGTGCTTTAACAAAAATTAAGAAAATTGCCTCGTTTATCCACCAGATATGAGGTGAGCAACAATGCTTAAATTACATTTTCAACCAGCCATATTTCATGCTTTCAAAAAAAGGTATCAAAGACCCCCCTTTTTAAACTTTATGTTAACAGTAAGCATTTTGCAGAAAGATGGAGGCATGCCTGAGAAATAAATCTACTAATTTGGTCATAACAGCACTGCCTATATTAAAATTAATATTATTTTATTGCAATTGTATTAGTTGTTTGAAGAGTAAAAAAAAATAGGTCCGTCTTAACGCAAGTTTACAACCGGCAAGTTGGTCGGACTAAAAGAAAAAAAAAAAGAGAAAAAAGTGGGTCGGTCCTAAATTGACAGGGTCGGTCGGGTTACGGCAAACAAGAATACTTTTAAGGATGGCCTGGCTGATGACAAAAATGTCCATTATAAATGTAATTCACTTGACACTCAAAATAACTTTTTTTAAAAATCGAATTTAAAAAAAAAGGACCATTTCACGCAATATTGGTGCATCCCTGTGCATGTATTCTAATGTTTACTAGAGCATTGCGTCATTATCTTATCAACACGCTATTGTGACACTCAGAGGGACTTTGCATGTTACTGAATACACAGAGCTCAAAACTAGACAAGCACGAGGTTGCCGTCTTAACAGGTAGTTGCTTATGTAGAAAGTACACAGCAGGTTTTGGAACAAAGCTCATTTCTCGTGTTGTTTCTGTAGTCAGTGGTTTACCACTGGACAACTGTAGGCCAGAATGCAACACATTTAGGCCATCCTTAAAAATATTCTTGTTTGCCGTAACCCAACCGACCCTGTCAAATTAGGACCGACCGAATTATTTTTTTCCTTTTAGCCGACCGACTTGCCGTTTGTAAACTTGCATTAAGACCAACCGATTTTTTTTTTACTCTTCAAACAACTAATACAAATGCAATAGAATAATATACATTTATTATAGTAAGTATTGTGAATATAAATTGCGTAGGCTACGTTCTTTCTTTTAAATAAAAACCCGTGGCGTCATCTATTATGATTATGTTTACACCATAATGGTCAAATAGGGAATCGATGTTAACGGCCTTTTCTCGGAGCGCGTCCAGCTCATTCATGATATGCCCACCGCGAACGCGCGTCACACAGCAACTGCAGGCTCTGACAAACAAACACACATAAGTATGGGAAGCCAAACACACCGAAAGGGGGACGAAACGGCGCGGTGTGTTACAGAGTTCGCGCTGCGCTGACTTGTAATCTGCGTGGCTCAATGGACCGAGACGCGCGAGCGCGACAGACTCGACAGCGCAGGGAGAAGTGTTTGCTTGCGGCAGCCAATGGTCAGCGCGGCGCGAACTAATCACACCAGCGCCGCGCTGACCAATAAAACAGCACATACCGAAATGTACTAAATTGCACAAAAGAAAATCGACCATTCCATAATATGTCAGGACTACTTAATCGGCCTATAGTTTCCTACAATGCGCCTAGCCATTTGACCACACTGATTTCCGTTAATAATAGCAGATGTTTATGGGTCAAATCTCTCACTCTCTCCCTGCAACTTTTTGTTACCCTCCTTTCCTGCCCCTAGACCAGAAAGGGGGCTTGTAACAGTATGGGTCAAATGTAAACGAATAGTGCCAAACGTGCTGTTTTATTGGTCGGCGCGGCGCTGGTGAGATTAGTCATTTTAATTTGTTTCCCTCTGAAAATCCACTTTCATTGAAATCTAGTGGCTCCTTTTTGTTTTTTTCTGCCTATTTTTTTCCAAATGAATGCAGCTGGAATTAATGCAATAAATATGTTTTTTTTTTACAAAGATTTCAAATTGTTTGTGGTCTATAACCTGTATGAGGTTCGCAATGGTGCGCCCGAAGGCATGGGGGTTGAAGACCCAGTCAGTGACGTCACGATATGCAAATTTGTTTAAATTCATACCGACCTAATCACCATGACCAAAATTATCCTTTTTTTTTTACATTGAATCTTGAAAAAAAAATATATAGACCTACCTACCGACCCTTTTTTTTTTTTTTTTTTTTTGCTGTTACTGCAAACCAAAATATTTTTAAGGATGGCCTTAACACTGTCTGGACCAAGTCTCATCAAACTCAGATCCTTCCGGCAAATCAACGCCGGCATCTGCCTCCAACCAAACCGGTTCCTCTGGATGCTCAACTCTGTCACACATGAAATACACGGCAGTTCGACGGCACATGAATCCAACATCTTTACACAGCTGATTTAAAGCATTTCCTCCATACAGTATAACATCTGAAAACAGATGTACTGTGAGCTTAGATGCTTCTGTGGAAGTGTTTTACCATACTGGAATCTCCAACTTCGATATGGTACATTGAAAAATATCGATATTCGATACCACGGGCAAAACTGCCATATCTATACCGCCATACAGATCATTTGTTATCTCATTATTTAGTAATAATTTGGTTGCAATAAGCTTACACACAGCACATTGAGGCTTTATTTGAATCATAGGACTACATTTACAAAATAGTAAAAAGTCAGTAATAAAATGAGAACAAAAAAACAAATTGACAAACAATAGGACAAATAAATACAATAGAATAAAGAGACAAATTAAATGAACAGTGCTTTAAGTATTTCAGGTGGGTCTAACAGTAGTATTCGTTTAAGAAATACTACTGAAATTAATGTAGGCTAATCAAATGTAAAACCACACTGGATAGTTTTAATTGTTAAAATGAAATACAGATTAATGCTTGTAATTAAAGTTACAAAAGTTATTCAGGTTTTTTCTTTGATTAACATGACAGAAAGCAGCAGGTTTATAGGAGTTTATGCACTGATCGAAAATATAGTGTTACACAACATGGTTTCTCTCTCAACTATTTACATCCAATCATGGAAACGCAAACCACGACTAAAGATCTGTGCACTCCTATGAAGCATCATCTTAATCGAGTCTCTCAACACTATTAAACTACTTCTGCTGAATATTTTGGTAATATAAATAAAAAAACTGTTCATAGTGTCACATTGCATTGTGAGTTTTTGACTCATTAGTAGGATGAATAGTTCATGTGCTCAAACTGAAGTTTTGGTTTTGTATCTTTATATATTGCTTCAATAGATTAGTTTGTAATGTTGTGGTTCATCTGGAGCTGGCTTAGTTTGACTCAAAGTCAAGGACCTGGTTGAAGACTACTGAAATCCCAATAGAAACAACGAATGGGGAAGAAATATGGCAAGAAAAAAAGTGGTTGAAGAAATGTACGTTCACTGATGCTCTCTATAGTGAACAAACAGTCATATGAGACGGAGCAAATCATGACAGCTGCTCGCTTTCCATCAGGATCAGACACAGTTCAGCCGCCGTTCAGTTCAACGCTAGCAATATCAACAGCCTTTATTCAAAATGCAAATGGTGTGTTTTCACATGCAAAAGCATACTAGCGTGGAACCAGTGGCTTACGGTATTGTACTCCTCTAGTTCGCTTTGCTTATTCAAAGCAGCACATGATGGTCTGATAACAGACGTGTATTCAAACGACCTGCGAGGAAAAGCGTGTGACAGAGCGGGTCAACCACCATGAGCATCCCTCGTCACGTTACACAGAGAAGTCGTGCCATCGTACTCATACATGCCCAGTACTGACTGTAAGGTTAACTTAGTTCATTAAGGTCCCTGTAAAGGCAATTTCAAAAAAAAAATTCTAAACACATTATAAATGTTAGAAATGTATTCAGGGTTCCTGCACACTTTTGAAAGTCAAATTTAAGCCTTTTTAAGACCTTTTTAAGACCTGAAGAAATCAAAATTAATACCGTACATTAGGGCTGTGCAGTATTGACAAAAATATATCTTGATATTTTCAACGTTTTGTTGATAATAATTAGATGATATTTTACTGATTGTGTTATAGGTTTGGTCTGTTTAGGTCTAGGTCTGTTGGGGTCTGTTGTTGACAGCTGACTCACGAAGATATTCATATTTTTCATATTCTATGCAGTGGTCAGTTCACAGCAGTGACAGAAATTAATATTTTAATTGAGGGGCAATATTTGCCACCTTAAATTGATTTTTTCAGGGGCATTTTCACCTATATATGGACATTTTTTCTAAACTTATTTAGAGTTATGCATCACCTTTAATGTCAAATACTATCATTCAAATTAAATTATACAGTAATTATACAATAATACTTAATTATATAATAATCATACAGTACCACTGTTACAGTCAAATTAAATCATTCAATCAAAATCCATCTTTGCAGTGCAGAGGTGACAGAAGCGGCATCAGAAGTGGCATTAATATATTTACACTCCATTTACAACTGCATTAAATAAAGCTATGAGATATATATTTTTAAATCAATATTCAATATTTAAATATGAAATGATTTCTAATTTTAACATTTTATTTAAAGGGTACTTTAAATATGAAACCGCAGCGGCAAATCACTGTCTTAATAAGTGAGTTGAGGGAGTCATTCATTCAACCGATTCGTTCAAACGGCTGATTCATTCGGGAAAGAAGCAAGTGATTCGTTCAAAACGCGGATTTCAGTCAAGAAATCATCGCTGTCGGTTGCATTGAGACTCTGCTACGGTTTCATTTTGAAATTATAGTCGGCGAAATAAAGGAAAAACAAACAATATTGACAATATTGTGTCTAAAAATAACTCAATGTTAACTTATTGTTAATTTAACTGTTGTATAACATAAATATCACAATTGGAATTGTGCACGGGAAAACGGCACTCTTTCTGATGTGATATTCTAATATAATAATATAATATGATATAAATATAAGACAAAAACTAACTTGGGGACATAACAGTTACACTGCACACATCACGCAGTGAAAGCACGAGAGACAAATGCGATGTCAGCTCGCAGTGCCTCGTACATTGTTAAAACAATGATTACAATATCATAAAAGACAATACACATCGCACACCATACGCACATAAAGAATGAACTTACAACTGAACTGACATTTACGACCTTTCTTCTCCTTCTCTTCTCTCGCGTGCAGGAGACAGTTATGCTGCCGCGACTCGCGAGTGACGCGAAATGTCACGTGAACTAGTAAATCCACAAAGATAGAATAATAAATAAATAAAAATACATACGATAATTAGATGGTTTTAATTTGGAAAGCTTTTAGATATGTCTAAGTCAAAGTGTCATCTAAAATTTAAGACCTTTCATAAGTAAAAATAAGACTTTATAAGACTTTTTATGGCCTTAAATTTTAAAAATCTAATTTAAGACTTTTTAAGGATCCGCGGGAACCCTGTGTATTGATTAAACATATTACAAAGACTGTGAACTGTGAAGTACTGAATTGTGGAGTTAGACCTAGAGGCCTGCATTTCAGCCCGAGCCCGACGGGCCCCGACTTATTTACACTTCTAGGGCCGGGCTTCGGGCCAATTTTCACGTTATAGTTCACACGCGGGCCGGGCCTCGGGCCTGTTTTAGGCTTATCTTTTTTTATAGCCTATTTTAGACATAAAATAAAATATGAGAAGATGACGATTGAAAAGCAAACATAGAAAGACGTTTTATAACCTATCACACGTGACAGTCTGCTCACGCACACAGGTTTCCCGGCGGCGAGATCTGAGATTCGCGCGACCGGCTCGGTCTGACGGGTCTGTGTTTAGTGTCCCGGTATAGCGAGCGTGACTTCAGCGCAGCTGGAAAAAGTACGACTGGATTAAAACCTTCCACTGTGGATGCTGTGCTTTTTCTTCACGATGCTCTGAGATTGTTCTTAGCCATGTTAGGAGGTTGTTTTTTGTTTGATTGGACTTTATGAGTCTGTTGGAAACTATTGGAAATAAGAATGGCCATGTTCTGTAGTGAAGACTTGATTTTTGAGGTAAGATAACCTGCATGTTTGTTTTTAATGTAATTTATTTGATTTGTTTAGATTGCATTCTCTGTATTGTATTGTAAACTCATTTAGTTTGCGAGCGCTGTTGCGACTGAGCAGCAGAGCAGTTTGCCTCAGCTTTTCAAAAATGACAATAAATGTTTAAACAAACGTTAACTGTCTGTGTGATATGCTTAAGTTGTTTTATATATATGGATATTATTGTAGCCAAGTAAAGTGTTGATTTGAGAGGCTATAAATGGATCAAACATGTTTAACTCACTGTCGGCTGCTTGGTCGTCATAAAAAAACAACATTTTTCTAAATTAACTTATAAAGAAATGAAAATAAACTTACTGCTAAATACTTTGCCATTGAGAACAAAACATATCTTTTTTACTGACTGCAAATAGGACAGGCTGTGGATTTTTTTTTATTTTTTTTTTATAACGGGCTCGGGTCGGACTCGGGCTGATCATTCTGATGAGCTGTCGGACACGGGCCGGGCTAGGGCCTGAGCGTCTCGGGCCAGGGCCAGGCTAGGGCCTAGATTTGAGGCCCGTGCAGGGCTCTAGTTAGACCGTTAAACAGTTTTTCACCATTGCTATTTTCCGGATTTTCTGGGAGGGGCTAAAACGGGGCTCGATGACGCACTGGAGCCCTTGAGCTCCTGGACACGCCCCTACTTGATGACGCTGAGGCTGGCCGCTCCTAACAATATTATAGAGCACATTCACATCAGTTTGCCGCTCATTCGCGAGTTACTGTCAGTACTATTATTAGTAACGGCCTACAGATTGCTAGCTAGCTATGCCTTTGTCACGGAAATGCGTAACGTTACTACCTGGATGCGATCACCGGATCACGTACAAAACAGGTCGGTGTCCTTATTTACATTTCCGAAAAACGATTACATCAAGAAGAAGTGGATTAATTTTGTGAAGAGCCACCTTGATGGAGAGCTGAGGATCACCGCCAAAACCCACCTCTGTAAGTGATCATTTTACACGGGATAGTTTTATAAACTTTCATCAGAGAAAACTGGGATTCACTGATAATCCGATGTTACTGGTGAATGGGGCTGAACCGACTATCTCCCGCCTCGGCCTTCATCCTCCAGTCGCGCCGACAACTGGTGCCATCATCGGCAGTGCGTGCCCACCGTGCGAGCATCCATTTCAGCTGTAGAGTTGAGTGTGGCGACGGCAGCTTTCCCGCGAGTGGGCGTGGCTTCAGCACAGCCAGCGGACACGCCCCCAGCGTTTGAGAGCAGAGAATACTGCTCATTTTTTCAAGATTTTGATAGCTTATTTTATGTACTTGCTGGCTTTTTTTATCATTCAAATTTGGCTGGGTGACTAATAACACATTTTTCTGTGGTGTGACAAACTCAGAACACATACTTAATTTTGACTTTAAGTGAGTTGGATGTTAGCTCAGCAACCGCTCTGATTCAGCCAGTCCATTCAGAGAAAGACTCAGACTGATTTAAATCGCCAACTCTTTTAAAACAATTCCTAAAAATAAATAAAGTAATTTGTTTGTGAATCAGACAACACTGCTCGCACTGTATGGACGACTCAATAGAAAGATGTGCTTTCATGCCAGTGTTTCACACTACACTGTTTTACACCGCTTTCAATTCAAACAGCAAACTCACATTTACAACTTTGTATGAAATTTGATTTTGTTTGACTTGACATTATAGATTCAGCAGTGGCAGAGCAGGAAACACTGTTTATGGTTGGGTCGGACGTCATTTTCCAGATTTTTAACCTAAAACAAAAAAACTTCACAACTTTTGTAAGATGTAATCAGATGCAGGGCTCGAATTTCGGCGCGGGATTGCGGGTATTGCGCATAATTCTAATCATTCCCGCAGGTCTCCAATTTATATGCGGGAAATTCCCGCAATCGTAATCCACACAGATTATAAAATCAAATCATTCTTTTAACAACTATCTGCCAGACGCAATTTCACAAACAGCGTGAGGTGTTCACTTCAGCGGTGTCGCGTCTCTTCTCTCAAAATGTGTTGTGCAAGGCAAGCATCAAGCGCTGCGGCGATAATACACACTCGCGTTTTGGAGTCGGGACATACCGGAATATTCACTTGCACAATCGGGCCAGCAGTGCATCGTGACTGAAGTTTACCATTTGCACGTCTTTTTAAGTCTTACCAGTTTAAACATTCAAGCGATTTTAAACTAATCAGTGATCGCGCGCTCTCTGAGAGATTATTTTCTATGCGCACATTCATAGAAAATCCGCCTCAAAAACAGCTGGCCAGTAACAAAAGTTATTTTTCTCGGATTATATTGCGGTCTTCGTGAGTATACTCTAAACATAGTCGCTTTTGTCTTTAGTAAGCATAAAACGCATGCCAGTATAATGAACACACTTCACAGGATCCGTGCACTCGCTCTTAAAGTGACGGCAGCCATATGTGTGAGTATTAATTTTGTTGTCAAAACAACAAAAGATAGCTTTAAGTTAAAGGAATCAGGATTAATAGCCTATGTATTTAATTTATTCAGGACTAAAATACTACCCAGTGTTATTTTCCATTTGATTACTTTATTCAGTTTCTGTATATGAATACTAGTGTTAGACCTATTCAAAAACTTTTCTCTTTATTTGTCTTTATTTGTATCTTTATTCTATTGTATTTATTTGTGCTACTTTTTTCAATTTAATTAAACAATTTAAATCAAGCTTCCTTGTGTTGTGTACATTTACAACCCCATTGTAAAAATGCAATGAGAGCGCAAACATTTAGGCAAGATAAATGTAATAATTTTGTTTGGAAAAAAGTGCCCCCCCCCCCTTCTCCCCCTCAAACAAAAAAAATCCCCCCCCCATGAGAATCATCTAAAGGCCAATTTATACTTCTGCGTCGAGTGTACGCCGTAGTGTACGGCGTAGGCTACGCACGTAGGCGACGCCGTCATGAGCATTTATACTTCTGCGTTTAGGTCTGCGTTGCTCTGCAGTACAGCGCCGAAACGGTAGTTGGCGGCGGAGGGTTTTAATGTTCCACTGTGTTTAGATTCCTCGCGGCAAGAAGAAGAAGATTCCTCGCGGCTGTTTTGAGTTTAGGTTACTACAAGCAATGCCGACTGAAAGAGAGCAGATCATGTTGGAGTTGGAGCTTATCGAGGTGGAAAAGGTACATTTTTTGTTTTTTTAACAGTTTCGCTGTACTTAGAATTTAAAAATGGCGGGCGGTGCAGAAGAACACGCCGGAAATGCATAGGAGGAAACGCGATGCTACCAAGCCGACCAATCACAGATCTTGCGGTCCGCGTCGTCGCGACGTGTAGTTACATTTTTGAGGAGGTGCGCGTCAGGTTACGGCGAAGGGTACGGCGTATGGTACGCGTCTGTGCGTATGCTACGCCGTACCTACTGCGCGCACCCGACGCAGAAGTATAAATTGGCCTTAAGGGGGGATTTCCCCCCCATTTTCCAAAACGAAATTCAGGCCCTGAGATGTAATATAACTTATGACGTTCCAGCAAATCCCTAATATGGACCAAGGCATCCAGCTCTCGCTGTAGCCGAATAAAAAGATAGAAATCCTTTGACTTATTAAACACGAAGACGATAAACTAGGCCTGTAGCGGCGCGTCGATGACGTCGACGCTTCGACGTCAAAAATTCGTCGACGTCATATTTTTTTTGTCGACGCTTCTTTATTTATTTATGTATTTATTTGTTTGCACCGTTCCCGGCGGTACAGCTCGCCACACACACGTGGGAGACCGAAACATTGCAGAATCGAGGACGAAACAGCAACCTCTTCACAGAATTCACAACAAAGCCATGCAAAAGTCCCAACAAAAGAAAAAGTCCTAAAAAAACCCAGCTCGCACTAAATCATCGAAGGTATGGGAATACTTCAAATTTAGTCCCAAACGTAAAGGTGTCGTTATTTGCGCTCTTTGTCAAATGGAGTTGACATCCCAAGTCTCCCGCATAGTGATAGCGGCTCCCTGATGACCGCAAATTAGTTAAAATCTCCCGGAATCTAGAGCTCGCGAGCTCCAAACCGTGTAGCGCGCGCAGCGAGGGAGAGAGCGAGAGACCTTGCGCGTGTGTGTGCAAATGTGCGTGTGTGCCTTATGAAGCGCATGTAAACCCCACCCCCGTCAACAAAACCGAAAAATCAGTCCGGATGTTTTTTATGAGCACTGAAAACATTAAAATGAGCACCACATCCAAGTGTGATAGGGCTCATTTGAGTAGCCTACCAAACATTTTACAGTGTAGATACTCTGTAAGAACCAGATCAAAATTGTTGTGCATTGAATGTGCACTCCTGCAATTTCCATGTTACAAAAAAGAATCGTTCAATTAGTCGTTAGATTAGTCGACTAATCGATAAAATAATCGACAGACTAATCGTTTAATTAATAATCGTTTACCCCAGCCCTACGATAAACACACAAGTGCGACAATATTTGGTTTATCTGTACTCTCGGGTATTTTCATAAGAATAAAGTATAGGCCTTTTTATAATTACAATTTTGAGTTCAGTTCCAATCCTGCTTCAACACAGCCCTCTGTATTTGTTTAAGTATAAAGGGGTGATCGCCCTAGACTATAGCATGCTAAATTTCTTTGGACATCGTAATGAACGAGATGTGTCAAGCTCCGTGATGCCATTTTTAAAATCATAAATTCAACATAGCTAAACCGAATGTAAAAATATAAGATCTATTCCACTGTAATGCTGCAAACCAGCAACTTTAAAGTTTTGGGATTTTTTGCTTTTTTAATTAAGATAGAGTGATGCACTGATGTTCAATATACTAACTGTTGGGCATGCGTTTTCACGCAATACGAATTTGCAGGTCCAAGCGCGTCAAACTTGAACTTTGCAATGCAGTTAAATGAAAATACTTTTTTGCATGAGCTTGTGTTTCTGATGTCCAGTATCCACATGCCCTTTTAATCCTGAAAAACTGAATTAGGTGGTCCAGGTGTGTTTGGAGCTAAACTCTGAAATGTGAGCTGACTGGTTTGCTTTTACTCCCATCAGAAGGCAAACATGGGCTGATGCGCTACAACCTCGTCATTCATACAGATTAGATTACAAATACTGACACAAACAAAAATATGCCATGAGAGCCAGCTACAGTAAGTGACAGCACGCAGTGGCATGAACTTTGCTTAAGGATTAAAAAAGATCAAATATGCTGAAAGGTCATGTCAACTGTAGAGACAGCTGGATAAAACAGACACGAGTCAAATCAGCACTATCACTGACCAAACCCATAATCCCAAAAGCCGCCATCTACAGACGGGAACAATTTAATCCTATTCAGTTGCGCGGCTGAAAACATGAAGTGGGATAAAAAGAGATCGGGGGGGGGGGGAAACGCATTACAACAAAAGCAACAGATATCCACAAGCTTTACGTGCATTTTGCATCTTCTTGCATATTGTAATGATGCCAATTTTAACATTTTAAAGTCCCCTGTCGTGAAAATCAAGCTTTTAATTTTGTTTTTATGTCTGTGGTGTTTTTAATATGCTTTAAGACAAACCATGTGTAAATTCATAAGTCGAAAACTGCAGTGAACCAAAGACCACGGTTTGAAATCGCTGGTGTTTCTGACGTCACAAACGACCTTGTTACCAATCAGGAGTGCGTTTCCCGAAAGCATCGTTATCCAACTATGATCGCAATTTCCATTGAACTCTATTGGTAACGACGGAACTTGCGACCATAGTTGGCTTTGGGAAACGCACCCCAGATCAACGTGTGATCGTCAACCAGTGGATCTCTGAGCTGAGTGAGTGAGTGGAGGCGGGGCTCATTTGCATATTCATAGAACCGCACATACTAAATGAGGCAAGGGTGTCGAGTTACATTCAAGATATTTTAAGGCATTTAGAAGGAAAAAACTTTTAAATACGTCATTTTGGTGATTAAAGAGTTAAAGGAGTAGTTCACTTTAAAAAAAAACTTTTGCTGATAATTTACTCACCCCCATGTCATCCAAGTTGTCCATGTCTTTCTTTCTTCAGTCGAAAAGAAATGAAGGTTTTTGATGAAAACATTCCAGGATTTTTCTCCATATAATGGACTTTACTTGGCACCAAACGGTCCAAGGTCCAAAAGACAGTTTCAGTGCAAACTGTTCAAATGTCTTTAAACGACACCAGACGATGAATAAGGGTCTTATCAAGCGAAACGATCGCTCATTTAAAAAAAAAATAACAACGTTTAAGTTTTATAAGCTCACATGCTCGCCTTGCTTTGTTCTGTGTGACTCTCCTGTTCGAACTCGTTCATCAAAATGAACAAATCTTTTTTCGAGTCATTTGATTCATTTAACGACCGAAATGAACGAATTGACTCGGAAAAAGATTTGTTCATTTTGATGAACGAGTTCGAACAGGAGAGTCACACAGAACAGAGAAAGGCGAGCATGTGAGCTTATAAAACTTAAACGTTGTTATTTTTTTTTTTAAATGAGCGATCGTTTCGCTTGATAAGACCCTTATTCATCGTCTGGTGTCATTTAAAACCATTTGAACAGTTTGCACTGAAACTGTCTTTTGGACCTTGAACTGTTTGGCTACCATTGAAGTCCATTATATGGAGAAAAATCCTGGAATGTTTTCAAAAACCTTAATTTCTTTTCGACTGAAGAAAGAAAGACATGGACAACTTGGATGACATGGGGGTGAGTAAATTATCAGCAAAAGTTTTTTTAAAAGTGAACTAATCCTTTAAGGTATAAAATTGACTACAGGGGGACTTTAAAGCTCAATGACAAGCACAATGTCTCATTCACTTGCTGCTTCAAATGACTTTTGAAGGGTAGAAAAGATACTTTTTAAATATATGCGAGCACATGGCCAACATGTGGTCTGGTTGAATATACAGATGAACGCTCTTGCGCTGATATTGCAGTAACAAGTCGATGGTTACATTCAATTGCCGCTTATATTAAACCTGATTCAGGGAAGTTGCTCAACAAGATTCACTTTAAACTGCCATTTCACCATGACAGTAGCTGACCTAAAAGAGAAAATTAACCATAAAAGACATTCGTGCCAAAGTTTCCCGCTGCACTGGGTTACGAGACATTTACATTCTGGGCGTAAAATTTGGTGTAGAAGCGATTTTCACTCAGAAATTGCTAGTAAATTTAAGACTGAAATAGAGTTCTCTTCTAAAATGTACTTTAATAATCTTTTTAACTTTACAGTGCAGTAACTTCATGCCATATTTGACACTTTCTGTGGACTGGTGACGTGAATCAAGCGCCCTGGGGGGATTTAAGATGGTTTAAAAATTATAAAGGAAAAGGGTTTTCTTCTGAGACTTTGTTTGCTCTCTTTTCATGAGTGTCCTGTGAATGTTTGCAGGGCTTTTATTTCATTCTGACGCTGACGTTTTGTTACATAAGACACAAAGCGCAGCCCACCTTACAGCTCAAATCCCTCTAAATATGACGGATGTGCATGTCCATCAATGTTCAGACATTTTTTTTGTGCAAAAATTGCTATTTAAAATGTATTAAACGCAGCTGACAGAACTAAATTCTTATTGGTAGCTGAAAACCATCTTATTAGCCAAAATATTGTCATGTCAAATTGAACTGAGCAGCAGATTCTGTAAGAGTTTACTAAATCTATACAGCTTTGTTTTCCATGCATCTGCTCCAACACAGTGTGCTGAATTATGGGAATAAAAAACAACTTACAGTGCATGATGTGTCTTTCATGGTACATCTTGTACATTGATCAGATTAAAGATATTTTAGACATAACTGATATTCAAGACATTATGACTGAATGAACATGCAGATTCACTCTCTGACAGTAGGTGGCGCTTACAGTCAAACACTATTTACGCGTTTATAAAACAACACAGAAAATAGTAATGTGTTCGTGAGCGCCAACAAGTCATCGTTTTATGTAACGGCAGCGGATTCGGACGTCACCAAATCAAGAATCTTACGTTTCTGAAAATAAATAAAATTACTTCTTAATAAAAATAAAATAAATCCATCTTACCGACAGCATGTGAACGCTTGTCTTGACAGATTCATTAAAAAGCAGACATTTGTTTGTGACACAGCTACACTGTATTTGTTTTTGTGTGCAGCCAGCAGAGAAAATGCACCAGAAATGCATTGTCTATTTATTGTCTGTAATACAGATTTATAGTGTGAATGCATGGGATTGACAGTAATACTTGTATAAAAAAGACTAAAATGAATATTATTAGTGCTGACATATATATATATATATATATATATATATATTTATATTAGGCTTGCTACAGTAGTCGGTTTTACCGGTGTTCAGTCGCAACACCGGTTTCATCACTTGCCCACGCGGCACCGCAAAAAATATATATGTATTTAACGCAATTACGCAGTATCCGTTTTTTTCTGTTACCCGTTGACTAGCGTGATCACGCTCTTATTAATGTGAATGCTTTTAAGACTAAAGAGACCACGCTGTAAGTCCTGCCTATTACACACACACACACACACAAATAGAAAAGACGCGTCAGTAGTATAGAGTTCTCTTTTGAGCTTGAACAAACCGTAACACACAAATTATGTCAAAATGTCGGATTTGTCAGATCGCGTCTCTGTCAGCAACGGCTGGTCTTAAAGTGTCATTATGTTAATCAAAGAACGATAAGAGAGTAAATGACTCACTCAGACCCGGCGCCAGGAGGATTATTACACCGGTAGCCTAATAATCATGAATGCACTGCTATCTTTAACACATCTCCGGCGAACGGCTTCTACACGCAAAAGAAAAACTCTGAATGAAGCGCAGTGAAATTCAGCGACCTATGGCGTTTCCTGATGGATCGAGGTTGTTCGTTAACTTATTTTTTTACGTGCAATTCACACGAGCTCAAAGCGCATGCGAGACTGCTGCGAGTAGTCAAACTTTTATTAATGAAACAGAAAATCAGAGGGAATCATTTCTTTAATGTTTTTTTTTTTTTTACTGGTTGGCCGGTCACACGGGTTTCATAGTTTTCAGTTACGTGACTGGTGCTGTTCTGCCCGTGCAAACGCGCGCATTTTACGTTTGCCTTTAAATTAGCTATTTAAATGGCCCTGCCGGTGATACCGGTATTACCGGTGTTGTCACACGTCGATTAACCGGTGGGAAAATATCCTCACCGTCACATCCCTAATATAAAAACTTGAAGTTTGAATGCACCCTCCAACCCTGCAAGATCACTTTGTTTTTTTCCCCTACGGATTTGGAAATATAGCCCTAATCCATTTCCATGAGCATGGGAATCCTTTCATATTGATTGTGTGTTCAAGTCGACATGAAATGAAAGTCGCGCTAGTCTTTTCTTCTCTATTGTGTATATCAGTGTGAAACGCTTCTGGAACAAGAACAAATGTCGGCGTGGCTTGATTTTCTGTGGGGATTTTGATTGGCTGGTTGTGGTTTGCTATTGGCTGATCTCATGTGAGTGACAGGTTATAGCCCCGCCCACATCATCAGAGAAGAGATGCTGCAAGAGGAAGATATTCTGATTCAAGATTACCAGGAACATGAATTTAAAAAGAGACGTGCATGGATAAATCATTTATATAACAGACACTGCAATATTCCATAAAAACCAGTCCATTTTGATTTCACAGTGACTAAGAATCAGGTGTGTAAAGTGTGATTCATTTATACCCTGCAGAGTTCAGCTCCAAACTGAATGAAACTGAAACCAGCCCATTATATCGTCAAGATTCCCCACACTACAGGAAAACTGCAGGACGGTAACCCTGTGACAGTGATTTATAGAAATGATATTTGAGAGCATTAATGTTTCAGATGTATAACAGTACGTGTGTAACGTGTGGTAAGATATACAAGTGACTTTTGAGTGTCAGCTGTACAAGAACCAATGCTATTTGAGCGTATATGTAATGTTTTTAGCAGTGTGTGAGAGCATGCGTGATGTGTGAGTGTGTGTGAGGCAGGGCTGTGTCTTCATCAGTCGCCATCTTGTTGGCTGCAGCAGCTGTAGGCCGTGAACACACACACACACACACAGAGCACATAAACACACTAGTGCTGACACACACACGCGCGCGCCCGTGTACATGTTTCAGCAGGACAGTAGATGCGCTTTAAACGGACACCGGCATTATTACATACAATCACAGCAATATGATTGCGAACTGTGATGAAACACACTGATGCTGCTCTTCCTCATTGACATTTCCGCCACGAACACAACCGTAAATCACTCGTACACAACACACACACGTTAAACAGATCGAGAAAATCCCATTAACTCCCGTTTAAGGTCGTTAAAAGCACAGGCTCAGGGTTAAAAACCAATCAAAGAAGCACTTCGATCACACACACACACACACACATCCGCGAGAGTCCGGTGTTTGAGTGCTTTATCGAGGATTTATCATGGCGAAAGATGATATTTAAACGCACAAACAGTGCGACTCCATGATGAAGTGAAGTGGGGGAGGTAGCTAGTTTGGCTTTATCCTCCATCTTCACTGTCCATTTCATCATCATCATCATCATTTGCACCAGTGCAGGCTTAAAATACTCAGCAAACCAGGATTTAAATTTAAAAATTTAAACGAAGAGACCGTTTAACAGCCTTGTAACGGAAATGCGAGTGCCCGATAGCAGAAATCACCTGACAGTATTTAACATGAATATGGAGCCCGATTATGAGTGCTGCTAGTCAGCTAACACTGCCACATGACCGTGATTTGAGGAAGTTAACACATACTAAACCCACTTATGTGGCCTAGTAATTTGATATTTGCTGCACACATTGACAAATAAAGCCACAGTGAGTGTTAAATGTGTTTGTGTGAGTCCAGCAGCGGCCCCCACCCCAACCGAACCCCACAACAGCCGAATACAGGCAATCAGGCGACCGTTAAAGAGAAGATAAACACTGACCTGTGTTTCTCGGGACAGTTCGTTGTGTGTGTATCATTGACTGTAAACAGCGAAGAGGGCTCCACAGCTGCCCGACCCGCAGACAGTCCGTCAGTCAGTCAGCGGAGAGCGGCACTCCCCGAACCCGCAGCCGCGACAGCTGCAACCGCGCCGATTCTTGCCCAAATAACGCAAGCTTCACGCAAACGCCTTGTGGTAAATGTGACCAACAAACGCTCGGTCCAAATTTAGCCTTTCTGTACGTCCCACGCGCGTCGTTCTCCGGTGCTGGAGTGGTTCTTCTGCGTTCCGTGTGTCAGGCTCTCGCTCCGGCCATCAGACAGCAGAGATGGGCGCGGTGAGTGACCCTGCTCTCAGGGCTGGGAAACCCCACGCTGCGCCTGCGTCACCACGCAACTGATTCGACTGTTTTGGCGCGAAATCACGTTTTTGATATTGATGACGGTTTTAACGGTCATCAGCATCGTAAATACTGTAACGTTTTTTATATTTTCATTTTTTAAATATATACATAATGTATGTATATTTATTGCCGTATACGTTGTATAATATTAATTTTGCATCAAATTACCCAAAAAAAGAAGTAAACGCTGCTGTGATGGTGGCTGCTCCGAAATCACATACTACACAAAAAAGTGACAAAAGAAGAAGGCTATGTCCGAATTCACAGTAGCCTACTCATAAAAGAGTAACAAAAAGCAGTGGTGTGCGGTGGTGTTTTACAATGAGGAGGCAAAGTCCTTGCATTTTTATATAGCCTATCAAATGTAAATGTATGTCACTCTGTTACACTTAATTTTCATGGTTAGATAAACATTACATAGAAAAGAGAGACCAAATACAATTCTATTTTGTATTTTTACACTATGTAATGTTCTATTTAATAAAACCAAAGAGAAATTTAATCAAATTAGTGTTTTTACAAAATTTTACATGTATTCCAAAATGATAACTGAAGGTAGAAACAATTTAAACAATATATATTATTTTTGAATTAATGTTCAGCTTTTCTTTTTTAATAGTCAGGTTATTTTCATCAGTTATTACACACTGGACGCTGTCACATTAACAAAGATATACCTTTAATTTGAACCTTAAGTTTGATTTTGACACAATATTTGTTTACTTCTTCCCATTAACGGCATGTCTTTATTCAGGCCGATGAGAACACACACGAATACAAGAGGCGGGATTTATCACACTTACCATCATATCCAATCATAACCGATCATATCCTAGTGTGTCTACAAGTATATGACATCACTTTGTAGGCCAAAATGTTGAGGCGAGTTAGCATTTTAGCACTTCTGGTTCCATCGTCCCAAAGTCAATGTGGTTTTGGTTAATGCTAAATAAGGTCTGTGGTGAACACAAGCGCAAGACACTTTCACGTTTTATTCTACGACATGAAATACATCAATATTACACTGAAAAAAAGATTTTTGCTGCTTGTACAAATTGCTTAATTAAAATGAGCTTAAGCCGCACAATTGCTATACATTTTGTCCTAACTTAGTTTGATTGTGTTCAATCTGCTTAAATATATGTCAAATTGAAGTTTATTTAATCCGTTTGTGTTGGGATCACATGAATGATTTGTTTTGCATGAACTGAAACTGGGTGCTTGTTAGTACCCATCATGCTTTGCATTGGCTGAATCAAGAGAGAATAAATGTTGAAATTAAGTTTTATTTGATGGGTTTTTGAGTAAATGGGTTTTTGTCGAGGAAACCAGTAATGCGAACTGCCGGTTGGCCTGGTGACGTCATTCCTGCACCATATTAGTCTTCCCATTAATCCCATGCTTCATCTCTGCTTTTGAGAGCGCAAAAGCTAAAACTAAAAACGTTTTAAAAACGTTAAAAAAACTAAAGTACCCGGATGATCTACTACATCCGGTGAGATTCAGAAGTGTGTATTTGATGGACACTTTACTATCCCATGAGGCCATGGGAGAGGATTTATGAATGACAGTGAAGCGATGCTGGTAGATCACATGATAATGACAACATGGCGGATGAAGTACGTCCAGATTACATTACTACACACACTCATACTAGATAGAACATACTTTTTAAGCGGTCGTGAAGTAATTCTTATTTAAAATACATCAATAGAGTGAGCGATTTCGAGCGCAAGCCGGTGTTTCTAATACAGTGAGTTAATACAATTAATCTAATACAATTAAAACAGTGTCTGTGGGAGTGACGGTAGAGTTGACATCTCTCTCTCTTCTGTTACCCTATCTAAAGAAGATGAGGTTATAGATTTTCTATATAAGACCCAGTGAATTGACCAAAGGATACAGTGATGGAGAGCCAGTGTTGCTTCTCCATCCCTCAAAATTGTGTCCTTACTGTTTTTTTGTATCATGCATGTAATAATTGTTCATGTGGGTATTTGCTGTTTTATGTCCTGTTGTTTGCTAGCCTCACACCCTGAAAGGTGGGGAAATGCTCATTTATCAGTTGTGCAAATGACAATATTTGTTTTTTTCTTGCCTGTTTTATTTATTGACTGTTTTTAAACTCTTTGTCTTAACTATCATTGAACTTGCTGAAACACTCTAAAAATGCAGGGTTGTTTTAACCCAAATTTCGGTCAAATATGGACAAACCCAGCCATTGGGTTACTTTTTTTAATACAATTTTTAACCCAATGTTTGAGTTTGTCCATATTTGACCCAAAATTGGGTTAAAACAACCAAGCATTTTTTAGAGTGTATAAATGTCAATCATTTTATCCCTTAAAACTCATCTTTGATCACCAAAATGACTTTTTTTTAAAATTCCTTGAAAATAATGCTTTAAAATATCTTGAATGTAACTCGACACCCTTGCCTCATTTAGTATGTGCGGTTCTATGAATATGCAAATGAGCCCCGCCTCCACTCACTCACTCAGCTCAGAGATCCACTGGTTGACGATCACACGTTGATCTGATTGGTTACAAGGTCGTTTGTGACGTCAGAAACACCAGCGATTTCAAAGCGTGTTTTTGAGACTGTCTTTGGTTCACTGCAGTTTTAAGGAGAAAATACTCAGCAATGCTGTCGACTTATGAACTTACACATGATTTGTCTTAAAGCAGATTAAAAACACCACATAGACACATAAACAACATTAAAAGCTGGATTTTCACCACAGGGGGACTTTAAATCAATGGTTCCTCCATTGCATAACTGTGAAAACCCAACCTTTATTTTAAAGTGTGCATTTGAGGAGTTCAGTTTCAGCTTTAAGGTATTGTTATAGTCAGATAGTGCCCATATTATCAACATGACGGGAATGCTGGCAAATATAAGAGTTGGACAAATCCTACAGGTTCATTCACAGACTGTGTTTCTCTTTTGTGTGCATGAAGCGTATACACATCTAAAGAACATTTTCCCACTAAGAACCTTCTGAGCAATGAAAGGATGTTAAAAGTTTTTCTTGAACCATAGATGCAGATAAAAACATTTATGTTTTATGTTTTTAAACTGAATCTCCTGGGTTGGTGCAGCACTTGTTTTCGGGATATTAAACCTCGTCCCAGAGATGGATCTGCCGAGGACACAGTCTCCCCGGTACAGTCTGAGTTAGAGATGCAAGGGCCCAATAAAGCCTGTGGGTAATTGATCAGGGTATATTGTGTTCTAGTCTCTAAGTAACAGCGAATCTCCACGGAGGAACATCTCAGTCAAGCTGCGGGTGATAATGAGCTGTGGGTTTGAGATCCCCTCCTTTAGACGGTTTCTCGGTCCCTCGTCGGCTTGCTGTTCATTTGTTCCCACTTTTCTCTGTGTGACAGGCCTCGCGTGTCGCCTTGCTAAACTCAGTCCAGAGGGATTTGCTCTCGGTGAGTGTTGTTGAGAGATGTAGTAAACCAAAACAAGTGTATGATGCAACTAACATGCTGAGAGATCATGCTTTTAATGTCAGTTTTAGCAGACTTAAAGATTCACTCAAAGATTTTCAAGAGTAATTTCACTGGTGCACAAAATAAACATTATGCCCATAGAAAAACAAATGTTGTAGTTTTACATTACTCCACATGAAGCTACATTATTTCATCCCAACCATGTTTGTCTTGAAAACTTTTTACCATTTATTTTTGCTACTTTTAATGTTTTAGCCCAAACTTTTAATCTTAAATCATAAAACCCACCATAAAAATTTAATTTATTAAATGTTCAAAAGTATTAATCTAGATTAATATTGAAATAATCACAAAGTAGTTCAATATTTATTGTAAATACTGTATATATATTAGTTGTTTACTGGCATTTATTTATTTATTTTTATCAAAATGACCCACAGCTGTGGCACTATTTCCATTTTCCGAACAATTATACTCCAAAACAGGTTTTTATAAAGTTACTGTACTTGTTTTACCAATGAGAACTGTATTAGTGAAGAAATTGAGACAATATGTGAGACATAATAAGTCAATCAAAAAAATAAAGGTAAATATCAATCATGAACAGAATCTAATCAAGCTGAAATTTGGTCAAATTTTGCACAAAGTGTGAAACTATACAGCTGTTTAATTGTGTGAGGATACAGAATATTCTCGCTGTGAAATCAGCCTCAGCAAGACATCAATGTAATTACACAAACTGCTATTAAAAACAGACTTTCAGATTTTTAACTATACCTTCAGGAAAAAGACAATGATTTCTCCTGTGATTTATCAAGTGTTAGTGGACAAATTAGTAATAGTTAAGAGTAGTCTGTTTTAATGTCCAATTATGGAATTGAACAATTGCCCATGTGGTTAAATACTGATGTTTATCACTTTTAAAAATGCTAAATAATAAGATATAAAGAATGCAGGCTTCAGTTTGCAAAAGTGAATTACCCAGAGGGAATTTGAATCGATTAATGCGTGAATAAAGGAGGAGATCTTTGATGAGAAACTGTTAAATCTGGTGTATAGGTGTCCACCAAATGAGTCTTTGCCATCAAACTAGGCGGGGTTTAACAATCACTCTCTGTAAGGAAGATCCTTTAGTAATGTTTTAAAGACAATGCTCACATTTATGCTATAGCTGCTATCCCTTGTTGGGACACTTGTGCTTCAGATAAAGACTCAACATGATGTTTATCCGGCTTATCCTATGGACGTTTACTCCATGCAAACCTGAAAGGAGGTTATGGTTTATGTGAGTTGCCATTGGCTATTCCTGGTGTAGAGACCCGAGAGGTCACAAGGAGAATCACACCGGGCATCCGTTTAAAGGTCGATCCAAAAGAGGTTCAATGCTTTAAAGGCAAGGAAGTGCAAAAGGTCTATACAACAGTGGATAAGAGCACAAATAAAAACAAAGGTTACACACAAACAGTCTAAAAACTTTAGCACCGACTTCTCTCACTAACGTTTGGAGACTGAAGTTTCTCATGCTCACAACCTGTGCATTAAGCTCAAACCCATCTCTGTTCCCTCACTTCTGATCACCCTTGCATGTCCCTGCCTTTAATTAATTGGAACAAACCATTTTCTGTAAAACTAACTCTGGTCTCTCTATACATTAAGGTCTTCTGAAACGAGGACCAGGATCTACAGAAGCTGAATGTGGAGTCAGCTCAATGTCTTTGTTGAATTAACAATCTGCATCAAATTACTGTAAGAATAATGAGTGTAATTTTAACTGTAAAAATGCTACAGTAGAAACCTGTTGATTGGTCAACCGTAAGTTAATAGATCTGTAATAGATCTAAACTTACATTTCATGTTATTTTACAGTAAAATACTGTTACCGTAAATGTCTGTTTAGTCAAATTTAATTTGAATAATTGTTTCTTCTCAGTCTTTTTTTGTTATCAGTTATGTACATTAGGCTTTTATGTTACATCTTATGTTGTTAAATGAATGTTGTATTATTTTATTGTCACTTTTATATCAGTATTTCCCTCGGCTTGTGAAATTCATCATGTGGTTTTCTTTTTACCTTTAGTGTTATTATGCAGATTGTCAGTGTTAAAGCTACAAAACAGATCTAAGATGTAAATAAATTTTTTTTTTTTTTGTGGCAAATTACCATTTTCAATTGCAAAATGGACGTGTTGTTCTGTATATGCTTACTGTATTTTTGAGGGTTCGTACAGATTCTGTCAAATGAAATTCCAGGACTTTCAAAGCACTACTTTTTTGCTTTTCTATGACTACAATCAGAGATCTCACTTATTTAACCATATCTTTATTATCCTTCAAATTCTAAAAAAAAATTAAAATAGATAACTAAAAATAAACTAATAAAACAAAACGGTACAAACAAAGTGCAGCACATGCTATAACTGTGGTGACTTTAACCATTGAATCCTATGACAAAGATATCACTTTCCTTATTCAAACTGATTTTTTTTCTCATGAATATATTATAAATTTTTCTCCTGAAGAATGAAAGCTGTATCATATATCATATACTTGGATATATGAGCAATATACGCTCATAGCCATGCGACTGCAGTGTTTATTTTGCGTGAAAAGATTGTATTATCAATAAAAATAAACACTAATTTCACATATTTTGTCTTTCAATAACTCTGTTTTCAAGGGATTTCCAGGACTTAAATGTCAAAAACTCAAATTAAGCACTTTAAGCACATTGTATGAACCCTGTTTTTCCTTCTGTAAGAACAATAGTGCAACTATTCATGTTCAGTATAGGCTTTGTAGATGAAGAAACACAATGCTTTATATATATAGAACAAGAAATATACTGCTAGGCCAAATATACTGCGTTTGACCTCATTGGTGGAGGGCGATGCCAGCTCTCCTGATCTAGCGCAGTGTTGATGTGGACTCAGGAGGTGCCGGTGTGCAAGTGCACGGTGGATGGCCATCCCTCGGAGAGTCAGTTGTCCTGGATACGTTCTGTACAGCGTGTGTACGGCGAAACATGAAACATCCCGCGAGAGATGTTGCACTGCATCACTTTTACCAGTTATTACCGCGTCAACTCAGCACTGCTGATGTATTCCTCAAAGTAATGAAGCTGTTGCATGACTTTTTAAAATTTATTTATACATTTTTAGCCTAACTGTGATTTTGTATGTACATTTCTGAAATACATAACTTAGTTTCCTCTGATAACAGATCACTCTGAATTGTAATGTGGACTCAAGCATTTTCTGTAAATCTGCTTTATAATGATGTGTACGTGAAAAGCGCTATACAAATAAATGTGAATTGAATTGACTTGAAGTACAGCCACATATCAGTGTTTAAAATCATTAATGCATGGCAGGGGCCATTTGTGTTCATTTCTTAAAACTGTATTCTAATAATGAATCTTCATACTGAAGGTTATAAACTTTATTTTCAGTATAATCACAAATATGTCACATGGAACATTTAAGATATCATGCAATTTATTTCAAAGTTATTTAATCTCTTCCAACCGAGACACAGCAAGTTACTTACATGTTACACGATTATCCATATGGATGTGTTTGAGTAGTAGTATCATTTGGCATTTAAGAATGATCAGGGAAGAGATCAGATTAGTGCTTTAAAAAGGATGTGAAATACCAGAACTACAAATATAACATTCTGCATTTCATAAAAGAGAATGGCATTATATGCAGCTAAGCTTTTAATAACCTTGCTTTTTATAGCAGGGTTGGGATGCAGTAATCTGATTTGGAGTAATCTGCTCAAATCTGGCATAAATGCTGACCGTATGCCTCTCGAACCGACGGCTCCTATTGGCTGAGCCGCATCATTACTCTAATGTGCTGGAAACTGGAACATGTCATACTGACATTCAGTATTAGATGCGTCTCAAGCTATAGATCCACAGTCCGATACTGTATGTACAGGTTTAACATCTAGACATATTTTACCCTGCATTTACAGTATGCCAGCACTTCTTCAACTACTGTCACAAATAACAAACTGTGTAACGGTCAAAGGGATAGTCTTGTGATTTATTCACCCTCATATAGGACTTCTGTTCATTTAAACACAAATGAAGATATTTTGGTAACACTATTTTACAGTTTCCTTGTTACATGTGCTTAGGCCCACCATAGTAATATAACAGTAGCTAAATTATGAATAATTATATGCAACTAACGCTCAACCAAATCCTTTTGCCTTCAGAACTGTGTGCACGCGTGTGTGTGTGTGTGTGTGTGTGTGTGTGTGTGTGTGTGTGTGTGCGAGCGCGTGCGTGTGTGTACATGACATGAACAGGTGGCAGGTCCCATTATAGGTACAATAAGATTTTTGTAATAAAATATTCAAAAACCACTTGCACAGTGTGATATATTTTATGCAGTTGTTATCCCAAAAGTTCTCAAGGATTTGAAAATCTAGTTAAATAATGGCTCTTCCCTTATCATTGCTGCCTATATATGACGTAATATCCGCGCTATCCTCGGTTTCCGTTTGTAAAACTATAGAAATATATATATAATATGTGGATGCAAAAGTGGATGCACACACTAGTTGTGTTTCACTGAGGAGCCGAGCAGAGCCCGGAGTCAGCGGTGTTCCAGCAATAGTGGCGATGTCCGCGCACCTGCCAGTGGCACATTTGCTCTACACCAAAGTGAAGCGAATACTGCCGAACTGAATTGTAAGCCGAGTCTGCTGGTACGGAGGAGCCAGCTGGATCGGTTGGGTGCATTTTAAGCTTCTACGAACAGGGCCAGGGGAACCAGAGGCACCACAGACGTACCCAGACTGGGGCAGCAAGGTAGAGGACAGGGACCCGGCACGGAAGGGCCGAAGTGGTGTCCGAGTGTCTGGTGCAACACATACCTGTCTCCACGTGACGGCAGGGGCTCCGTGAGAAGGCGTGACCGGGTCTTCGAACGCATCCAAGTACTGGCTGACGACACAAGAGGGGGCTGAGGGGTGCAAGGCTTTACAGGGTCGCACAACGCCAATCTGGCCCTCTTGGGACCCAGGAACAGAGGAAATTGCTCTTTCTTTGAAAATGTGGGTGCCGCTGGCTCCGGGCACCCACTGACGAGCAGGCGGAAGATCTACCACCGGCGGACGGGTGGAGGACGCAGCGGGCTGCCGGGGCAGGATGTGCCGGGTGGCCTCCGTCTGCTTCTGTGCGGCAGGGAACTGTTGGGCAAAGTTCTCTACCGCGTCGCCGAACAACCCAATCTGTGAAATGGGGGAGTCCAGGATTCGAACCTTGTCCGCATGACCATCAGTCAACCCACTGTGACTGTGGACCATTGACAATAATACGTGTGTGTGTGTGTGTGAGAGAGAGAGAGAGAGAGAGAGAGAGAGAGAGAGAGAGGGGCAAGTGTTTCCTACTTTTGATCACAAGCTACCTATAGCAATATACGACAGGGGCGGAGTGGCATTCGGGAGAGTCGGGAGTTTCCCCGGTGGGCCGGTATAGTGTTTCGAGGCCGCGAGGGCTGGTCTGATAATAGTTATACATTGCAAGTTCTTAGCAATACCATACGGTGGCCCGCTGCTCAAACTGTGCAGCCTCTCTGCTCAACCCGGAAATAAATGCATCGAACCGCTGACTTTGTCCGAGTTCTTAAATGGTCTAGTGCAGGGGTAGGCAAGTTCGGTCCTAGAGAGCCGCTGTCCTGCAGAGTTTGTCTCCAACACTGAAAAAAAACCTCTCCTGGCTATAGCCTTAGTAATCCTGAAGATATTGATTAGCTTGTTCAGGTGTGTTTGATTAGGGTTGGAACTAAATTCTGCAGGACAGCGGCTCTCTAGGACCGAACTTGCCTACCCCTGGTCTAGTGGTAGATCTTTTGCCAAGCGTGTCAGAGGTTATCCGCACTCGCATAGTTTTTTTCTCTCTCATCAAAACCGAATATGTTCATCATTGGTTACAGTCTATATCAAGCAGGGACACGTTTGTGTGCATTTTATTTTGTTATCTTAAGGAACGAATAGAGTCTCCGCAACGGCGATAGATTGAAGCGCGTGAAGACTCTGAGCGCCACAAGAGAACAACTGTATGCATGACACTGATAGCAGCTGACACGAGCGCTCAGCTTGATTAAAAAAACCCAACAGATTTTAGCGCTAGATCTCTTATTTAATAGCGAACTAAATTAATGCTCTGCTAGTTAACGAGATGTTTTATTCATTTGTATTAGGTGCATCCGTGCAATGTTTCAAAACGCGGTGGGGGACAATATCGATCCTGAGAAAAGTGGTGAGGACATGTGACATGTCCCACCCGCAAATTACGCCTATGATGACGAAGACTTCACTGGATCTAAACAAATCAACCCATACCCATAAATCCCCCCCAGGCCAAGAGGGCCGGTGGTCTACGAAATTTCCCGGTAGATTTTTTGGTCCCTGTTATAGGATATTTCTCAATTGTGCATAATACTTTACTTTTGGTACTAGGTACACTGTTAACATTTTTTGTGTGAAATTACAGTATATTCCAGGTTAATATTTGCATTACTTTCACAGCAATTTCCCAGTAGAACTTCTCTTGCATCTAATGCACTCTTAGAGATTTCTTGTAAAATCTATAGTACTTTTCTGGCAATTGAAGTCAAGATTTTACAACTGTACTGTAAAACAATGCTTGGTTTTACTTGATTGCTGTAAACTTTATGCTAAAAATTACTGTAAACAAACAACATCATATTGTGTTTCTCAGTGCATATGAAGAGACCCAGCATGCAATGCAGCACGAATAGATGAGGTTTAGGTTTTTGATCCTTGTTAGTTTTATCTGTGCTGCTGAACTGATTTTACATCTCACTTTTAGCAGTTTGTCTTGTTGGTTTATTTTGTAATGTTCAGAGTTCATTTTTTTGTTATTTGTTGAGTGTCAATATTGTTGGGTTTTGAATATTGAGGATTGATGTCACATCTTTCAAAGATGCATCTCAGCAGTTGCTTCACTATTGTGAAATCGATCCATCTAGAAACAGTTCTTTAACATTAGTTCATCAGGGTGTCCCACAGGGCTCTGTGTTAGGGCCTATTCTGTTTAGCATATAGCCTCTTGCTGAGATTATTTGAAAGTATGGTATGTCTTTTCATTGTTATGCTCTTGACAAATAAATTTATGTCAGCATGCACCCTGATCTTAACTCCACAATTACAGACCTAACTAACTGTTTGTAGCTACGAAATAAAAGCATGGAGGCAAGGCAACTTTCTTAAACTAAATGAGATAAAAACAGAAATCGTATGGACGCATCTTGTTGGTATCTGTCAAAACTGATTCAAACTCTGTATTTCCATCGTTTCATGTGTGGAACCTTGCTGTTATCATTGATGCGCAGTTGACATTTGATTGCCAAATTACCATTGACAAAATATCTAAATTATTGTGTGTATTTAATAAAGTTTCAATTAGGATTGAATAGGTTGATTTAAAGTGTTTGTTTGAATTGCATTTATAACATTTATTACAGGTCTAGGGTGAGGGACTAACAAAATAGATAAATACCCCGGGTGTGAAAAACCAAGGATGACCCAAAGCACGTCAAGTTGATGCGTTTATTTCACGAAATCTCTTCTCCCATCAAAAAACGATATGGCGTACGTTATGTAAAGTAAATTAATTAACAAGATATTTAGTAGAAAATATGCAACACAATACACAGTATCCGCAGCTCCCACAGCGTTGGTGAAGCACACGCGGAGTTTTCCCGCCGCTCACCACGCCGACTTCCAGCTGCCTCCACACAGTCACCGGACACACGGTGCGGAAAGAAGTCAAGATTGACACCCAGCAGATCACGTGCCGCCACGGTCCAAACGATATACACTCACCGGCCACTTTATTAGGTACACCTGTCCAACTGCTCGTTAACACTTAATTTCTAAGCAGCCAATCACATGGCACTCAGTGCATTTAGGCATGTAGACATGGTCAAGAAAATCTCCTGCAGTTCAAACCGAGCATCAGTATGGGGAAGAAAGTTGATTTGAGTGACTTTGAACGTGGCATGATTGTTGGTAGTGATGTTAGGTCTGACACCGACGCTCCGAAGCTTGCTTCAAACTCGATCGGTCCTTGCAATGAACCACTGCTTCGGAGCTTGTATCATTACGTCACTAGTCACGTGAAAATGACGTCTGAAGCAAACACACTGCTTCGCTCCTGTAGTGAACCACCTGACTGCTTTGACAGCCCAATCCAGTGTTGACAGATTTGAAACCTGGCGGCTGTATTTCTTATAAAAGTGAAGCCAAACCATGGCAACACCGTGGGTTGTAGTAGTCAGTGTTATTGTTGAGGAGATTGGACTTAATTTTTTATTATTAATTAGAGAACATATGAACATTGTTACATAAAAACATGCATCAAAGACAGAAACTTCAAAAACCCTCTGCTACATTATACAAGTACAACCAGTTACACAAGCACCTCCTTTTCAACATACAAAAATATCAGTCCCACCAGTTAAGTTATAGAGTTCTGCTTCCTACAGCTAAACAAGATAAAGCTTTCACACATGATGCTGCCCTGCTAAAAAAAACTATAGAAAACATTACAGAAATTCTATTGGATTTAATGGTTTACATTATGGAATTTTATTGGTTTTCATAGGAATTTTATTGGTTGTAATGGGAATTATAGTGGTCTCTGTGGGTCTCTACTGATATGTGTTGGGTTATATTGGTATAGGGGCATTCAATCCTAATGGAATATGTCCCAAACACACTACAAAAAAGAAATTCTTTTATTTTATACTTTTTATTTATTCTTTTATATTTTATTCTATTATCGTTTTAATAGAAACCATTAGAATTTCTGTGATGGTTTCCAACTTTTTTTAAGCTGGTCTGATCTTCTGTCTTTGTCTAAAGAAATAATTACACACACACATTATGCTTAATGTTTTATTATCAAGGTGAACACATGAAATTCATCAGTATCTGTAAAATTCACCTACATAAATGAGTTTCACAGCACTAACACTGTTTCAGCTTTGATCGCCTCGGTAAACACGTAATAAACGGGGCGTTAACATAAGCCTACTGGCATTTTATGGTTGTCAGCTTTGTTGCATTACATTTACTTCACCAGGAGATGGTGCTGCAATTTCTCTCTGAATGAAGCTTCGAGTAATGAACCATTTTCGACACAATTGTATCAGAAAGCAATAATGCTTCGAAACGCTTCATTTGGCCATCACTAATTGTTGGTGCCAGAAGGGCTGGTCTGAGTATTTCAGAAACTGCTAATCTACTGGGATTTTCACGCACAACCATCTCTAGGGTTTACAGAGAATGGTCCGAAAAAGAAAAAACATCCAGTGAGCGACAGTTCTGTGGGCGGAAATGCCTTGTTGATGCCAGAGGTCAGAGGAGAATGGCCAGACTGGTTCGAGCTGATAGAAGGGCAATAGTGACTGAAATAACCACTCGTTACAACCGAGGTATGCAGCAAAGCATTTGTGAAGCCACAACACACACAACCTTGAGGCGGATGGGCTACAACAGCAGAAGACTCCACCGGGTACCACTCATCTCCACTACAAATAGGAAAAAGAGGCTACAATTTGCAAGAGCTCACCAAAATTGAACAGTTGAAGACTGGAAAAATGTTGCCTGGTCTGATGAGTCTCGATTTCTGTTGAGACATTCAGATGTTAGAGTCAGAATTTGGCGTAAACAGAATGAGAACATGGATCCATCATGCCTTGTTACCACTGTGCAGGCTGGTGGTGGTGGTGTAATGGTGTGGGGGATGTTTTCCTGGCACACTTTAGGCCCCTTAGTGCCAATTGGGCATCGTTTAAATGCCACGGCCTACCTGAGCATTGTTTCTGACCATGTCCATCCCTTTATGGCCACCATGTACCCATCCTCTGATGGCTACTTCCACCATGTCACAAAGCTCTAATCATTTCAAATTGGTTTCTTGAACATGACAATGAGTTCACTGTACTAAAATGGCCTCCACAGTCACCAGATCTCAACCCAATAGAGCATCTTTGGGATGTGGTGGAACGGGAGATTCGCATCATGGATGTGCAGCCGACAAATCTGCGGCAACTGTGTGATGCCATCATGTCAATATGGACCAAACTCCCTGAGGAATGCTTCCAGCACCTTGTTGAATCTATGCCACGAAGAATTGAGGCAGTTCTGAAGGCAAAAGGGGGTCCAACCCGTTACTAGCATGGGGTACCTAATAAAGTGGCCGGTGAGTGTAGATCACACAGTAAATCACACACCAAATTTGACGCGAGCCACCAAGGAAAAGTAATGCTGGGTACACACCAAAAGATTTTTTACATCTTATAAGATTTTTTAAAATGTGATAGACCACAAACATGAGGACAAAAAATCCTAGATTTATCACCGCATCGAGCATTCAATGTAACTGAAAATAATGATAGTGATGAATTTGAAGAAACATTCACTTTGGCATGTGTACAAACTGATGCACTGAAGAAAGTAAAACCCCTCACTGTTGAGTTACATGTTGATGGCAGACTGATAACCTTTGAGATTGATACCGGCTGTAGTGTCAGTCTTATGAGTCAGGAAATGTACAAGGTCAGCTGGAAAGACTCTGAAGCTCCCAAACTGAGACTTACAAAAATCAAGTTGAGAACGTATACAGGGGAGCCATTGGGGATAGTGGGTGTGGCTGATGTACAAGTAAAATACCAGCAGCAGGAAAAGTTAATGCCACTTGTTATAGTGAAAGGAACAGGGCCATGCTTACTAGGACGATCCTGGCTGGAAGAACTCCAAATCCAGTGGAGTGAGATAAAGCTGGTGCAGTCGGAGATGCCGTTGCAGCAGGTGCTATTCCAGCATGAGGAAGTTTTCAAGGAGGAGCTGGGGACATTAAGGGGCACTACTGCTACTCTTCATGTGCCGACTGATGCCACACCCAGGTTTGTCAGACCTAGATCTGTGCCATTTGCCCTGAAAACAAAGGTGGAGGAAGAGATTAATCGACTGCTGTGGGACAAAATCATCTCACCTGTTAAGTATTCAGAGTGGGCAGCTCCTGTTGTTCCTATCTTGAAACCAGATGGCAGTATAAGATTATGCGGTGACTACAAACTCACAGTCAACAGAGTGTCAACATTGGAACAGTATCCAATACCAAGGGTGGAGGACCTTTTTGCTCAGTTGGATGGAGGAAAACGGTTTACAAAACTGGACATGAGTCACGCAAACCAACAAATTATCATGGATGAAAGCTCCAAGAAATACTTGACAGTGAATACACAAGGGATTATTCACATATAATCGGTTGCCTTTCGGAGTTGCTTCAGCTCCTGCTATCTTCCAGAGAACAATGGAGGGATTGTTGCAAGGTATTCCTGGAGTAGTTGTTTATCTGGATGATATATTGGTGACTGGTGTAAATCAAGAAAGTCACTTGAAGACACTGGATGAAGTGCTGGCCAGACTGAAAGAAGCTGGTTTGCGATTGAAACGAGGAAAATGTGTGTTCCTGGCAGAGGAGGTGGAATATTTAGGCCACCGAGTAGATGCACAGGGTTTACATCCTGTGGCAATTAAAGTGAAAGCTATTGAAGAAGCACCAGAACCAAGTAATGTTGCAGAACTCAAAGCATACCTGGGCTTGCTGAATTATTATAATACGTTCCTTCCAAACCTGGCAACGCTGCTAGCTCCCCTACATCTGCTGCTGAGAAAAGATGTTCAGTGGATGTGGAAAAAGCCACAACAAGAAGCTTTTAAAGAATCTAAATCCTTACTAAAATCAGCAGAGGTGCTAGTTCATTACTCCTCCGATTCCGAACTGGTTCTGGCTTGTGACGCCTCTCCATATGGGGTTGGTGCAGTGCTCTCGCAGCGTAGAAAAGGAGAGAGTGTGGAGAAACCCCTTGGGTTCATTTCAAGAACACTTACGTCTGCAGAGAAGCATTATTCACAGTTGGACAAAGAGGGCTTAGCTGTGATTTTTGGCATCCAAAGATTCCATAAGTACTTGTATGGTCGGGCATTCACTATTTGCACTGATCATAAGCCCTTGATCCATTTGTTCAATGAAACGAAGGCAGTTCCTCAAATGGGATCACCCAGAGTGCAAAGGTGGGCTGTAATGTTACAAGCATATCAATATAACATTGTGTACAAGCCAGGAAAGTATCATCAAAATGCTGATGCTTTGAGTAGACTCCCAGTGCCAGGTGAGGGAGAACCTGACGATACTAATGATCAAGTGTTGATGATGGACTTAATGGATGACTCGCCTGTAAGTGCAACACAAGTGCGGAAGTGGACGTCACATGACATAACACTCTCAGTGGTACATGAGTACATATTAAAGGGTTGGCCTGAGAAAGTAGAGCCTCACGTGTTGCCGTACCATCACAGGAGAGATGCTCTGAGTGTCAAGGATGGATGTGTGACTTGGGGAGCGAGAATCATCATTCCATCACAAGGTCGAGCTGCTGTATTGAAGCAGTTACATCAGACTCATTCCGGCATGTCAAGAATGAAGGGATTGGCCCGATCATACATGTGGTGGCCTGGTATGGATCAGGATGTAGAGAGAGTGGTTCAGAATTGTGAAGTATGTCTCATTCTGGTAGATTCTCATTCTAAGTGGATGGAAGTTTATCCTGTCACACATGCCACATCCCGAATTACAATAGAGAAACTGAGAATTTGTTTCAGTACACATGGATTACCCAAAATGTTAGTGTCAGACAACGGAACATGTTTTACCAGTAACGAGTTTGAAATGTTCATGAAAAACAATGGCATTCAGCATGTAACGTCAGCTCCTTACCATCCTTCTTCAAACGGCCTAGCGGAATGTGCTGTTCAAACTTTCAAGGAGGGGATAAAAAAAATGAAAGGTGACACTGTGGAGACAAGAGTAGCAAGATTCTTGTTTAATTATAGAATCACTCCTCATGCAACATCTGGGTTGTCACCTGCTCAAATGCTAATGCCACGGAAGTTGAGATCCACATTTGATTTACTTATTCCTGATATGAAGTCCAAAATTCTGAAAAAACAGCAGAAACAAAAAGAAAGCCATGACAAAACCTGCAAACTCAGAAGTTTTGAAGTGGGAGATTCAGTGTATGTGAGGAATTATGGTGGTGGACCCAAATGGATTCCTGCAGTAGTGGAATGTTGTACAGGACCTCTTTCATACAAGACTGCTCTAGGACATGGACAAACGGTGAAAAGACATGTGGACCAAATAAGAAATCGCAGTACAGATGAGATGTGTGAGACTGCACTACCTACAGAGAATGAACAGGATGGTGACACTTCTGCATTACCTAGTGCGGATGTTGTTAATGCACCAGCCGAAAAGGAGATGGCTTCCCTTGAGGAACAACCATCACTAGAAGGGACTGTTGTAGAAAAAGAGACTAACCAACCTACAACCCTGAGAAGGTCTGCAAGAGAGAGACGTGCTCCGGCTCACTTGAAAGACTATGTTGCATGAGACAATTAATAGTTGTTGAAGAGTTTTGAAAAAAATAAAATAAAAATTTTTAAGAATGTGGGGGTTACAATGTTTTATTCTGTAAGGTTATTGGTATTTAGCTTAAGAAGGAGGGGATGTAGTATCTTGGAGTAACGACTAGGTGTCATTGTATTAAAAAGTGTTTTGTTTGATCCTGGAAGACAGTTGAAGATGTGACATGCAGGAGGCATGGTGTGTGTATGTCTGTTGCAACAAACTAAGTAAAGTATTCACTTTAACTTTATTAATGTAGTAGTCCGCTTCTTGAAACGATACTACAGCTGGGTACACACCAAAAGATTTTTTACATCTTATAAGATTTTCAAAATGTGATAGGCCACAAACGTGAGGACAAAAAATCCTAGATTTAAGCGTTTTGCTCCTATAGTGTGTGGTGTGCCATGATGTGACAAAGACAGCACACCACACACAAACAGATTTTCAACCAGAGTCTCGACTGTGAACAAAGGAAATCTCACAAAATCTCGCGAGACTTCAGAATAAGCTTGGCGGACGATATGCAGGAAGAAATTGCGATGATAGTGTTTGGAATGATTTTCACAGAAAAACATTCGTGCTGTTGCCACAAATCAACAAGCTGATCCTCCATCTCTCCATCTCTATCAGCCCGATTTTCCCCCTTCCGACAATCCTAGCTATGTCCCGATTATCTTGATGGTTCTACAGATTATTTTATCAGATTTTCCCTTGGTGTGAGGTGTGTTAAGAGTGTCCGAAACTGCTCGGAAGAACGTCGGAGGCGCCCCGATCGTGAATCGTAAATATTCAACATGATGTGTGGGGGGAACCCAAGGGGGTAATCCATCGACCGGAAGTTGAAGCCGGCCGGGTGCCGCCATGTTGTAGCAGAACTTCACTTGCGTTAGCATTTCCATTGACTCCCATTCATTTTGGCGTCACTTTGACAGCGAATAACTTTACATCTGAGGCGTTTAAAGACTCCATTTGTCCATTATTTATTTCTAAAGAAACACGACAATGTATAAAGTGCTCCATTACCTTCTATGTTACATTATGGCCCCGTAGAAACAGTTTTAGTAAAAATAGGCTAACGATTGCGTCATAACCACTCGACTCTCTGTCGCGCTGTACAGAAATGACCGTACAGACAGGAGGAGAAGCTCGCAGGCAAATCGGGGGGACGTCCCGTCAAGGGAGAAGCCCATAGATAATGAGTCCATAAAAGCAACGGAATACTTACTCCTGCTCACTCACGCCAAAGAACTCTTTGCTCAAGTTCCCCGTCTCTGCAAGATTAACGTTGGCAATTTTCACGCACAGCTACTAGAAGATTTACGTCTGTCGGAGAGGTTGCTCACGTCATCAAGCTTAGTTTGAGTCGGTTTGAGTCTGCGCGTCAGGAACGGAAGTGCTCAGAAATCGCTAAAAATGGGCTTCAACTGTCTCAACTGAGTTCCAATGAGATGGCTCTGTCCATTTCTTATACTGTCTATGGGGGAACCCCGATGACAAACGTGCGCACGCTCTGGAGATTATCACGTGAAACGAAACAATATCCAATCAGAAAGCGAGATGATGGAAGACGGAAGCATAACAAACGCAGTCATGGCGTTGCAAAAAGTTAAATTGATGTGGACAGCAGAGATGGAGGATCAGCTTGTTGATTTGTGGCAACAGCACGAATGTTTTTCTGTGAAAATCATTCCAAACACTATCATCGCAATTTCTTCCTGCATATCGTCCGCCAAGCTTATTCTGAAGTCTCGCGAGATTTTGTGAGATTTCCTTTGTTCACAGTCGAGACTCTGGTTGAAAATCTGTTTGTGTGTGGTGTGCTGTCTTTGTCACATCATGGCACACCACACACTATTGGAGCAAAACGCTTAAATCTAGGATTTTTTGTCCTCACGTTTGTGGTCTATCACATTTTGAAAATCTTATAAGATGTAAAAAAAATATTTTGGTGTGTACCCAGCATTAGAGGACTTCACTGGCTCAGTATATACCCCACTAATTGCCGCTGATCAGCTCCAGCTGCTGGATTTCACGCAGCGTCAGCTCAGGACACGGGTACCCCCTGCAGGCGAGAGGCAGAACACCCACAGCAACACAAGCGCAACACACAGACCTCACGGGTTATAACACATTGAAGGTCAAGAACAAATCTGGACCTGAATGAAAAGGAATCCCTTTGTGTGTGAAAAAAACAGGACTTTTGAAAATGTCCCCATTTACTTCCATTGTAAGTAAAAAAAGAAAAGAAAAGAAAAGAAGAAGATGAAGAAAAAGAGGGAGAAGTAGAACTTATTTTTTTTGTGATAATAAAAATTATACCGTGGATTGAGCTTAACATGTTCTGAAAATATTCCTTTTACTCTTACCACAACTATAGTTATATCTTTGTTTTGTGGACTTTTATGTTATTTCCGGTTCTGCGCCATGTTTTGTAGTCCCTTGTAGGTTTTCTTTTTGATTAGTTATTTGATTGTTCCCAGGTGTGTCTTATTTTACCACTTGTGTATTTAAACCCCAGTGTTTCTCATGTTCTTGTCTGGTGTTGTCCTTCATGGATGTTGTGTACTCTGCTTATCTCGTGTTTGAGAGCTCCTGTCTGTTGCCTGGATTGACTTTTGTTTTAATTAAATAGTCACTGCATTTGGATCCTCTTCTCTGTCATTTCTGAACTGCCTCATAATATATAGCCTATAGCCTACATTGTACTTTTCAAACTTTGATAATTCCAGCAACTTTGGATCTCATTAAGTCATTCATAAATATTACTATAACAAATTTAAAGTTTGATAGTCTTTAGTACGACGTACTAACATGTTTTGAAGTAAAGTTTGGGCATATCTGTGGCTGAGACAGTAAGTGGGACCTTATTAAATACTTACATCATAACATGATGTCTTGCAGATAAAACAGTTCAAAATTAGTTTTAAAAAATGATATTCGAGTATTTAATGAAAGGATGGGTCCATACGCATCTACAAAAGTTTTAAAGTTTGTCTGAATCCTGAAAATCCTAGAAGTGCCTCTGAAAAAAAAAAACTTAATAAATCTTTCAAGAAGCTTGTTGAATCTTAAAACAGGCACACAATCAATAGTTACACACTGATGTAACTAGAACAAACGCACGTTTTATGGTGAGAAATCCTTGTTCAAATGTGAGCTTGTCATGTGGGGTAATAAACTATTGTCCAGCATGGCAGTGCCATCCCAGCAATATTTAAAGATAAATTACTGAACAAGTATTTATGTTCATACTCTGTACAGGTTAAACTGTTTAAAAATTAACATTCAATAATAAACAGTTCCATTGGTATGAATTTTGATTAAATAACCTGATATAAACCGAATAAATAAAGCAGGCATGCACTCAAGGAAGGAATAAGATGTCCTCACCTAAAGCCCATTATGCACATCTGTCCACAATTAATAAAATAAATGCTTATGCAAGCCTGAGAAGTAATATTCTCTTTTGTGACAATGATGACGGCGCATCATATTCGCGTCCGGTGTGAACGCACCATTACTACAGTCCAGGGGCGTTGCTAGACATTAAGTTCTACTGGGGCACAGGTCCCCCATTGTTTGTCTGAGATAGCAAGTGTATAAGGAGGGCGGGGCTTACCGATAGATAAATTAAATTTGTTTGTTTCAAAAACACCATGATGGGTAGAGTAACTTAGGGGGGTTCGGGGGCATGCTCCCCCGAGAAAATTTGGATTTCTCGGACCTACATATGTGCATTTTAAGGTGTTTAAATGCCAACAAATTGGATAACAATAGCTTTAAAATCATGTTACACGAATTTCTTTTTTTTTTTTTGTGCCATAAAAGGCAACACTGTATGAAAATAGAAAACTTTAGAAAATAGAAAACGTAGAGAAAACTTTCTTGCACATTTGCATTCTTCTACATTACACAATGTTAATAATGAATAATTAGCCTTTATATTTTTCAAGAATTTACAATTACATCATTTCAATAAATCAATAAAGATGTTTGTTTCGTCATGTTTACATAGCCTACCTCGCGTGCCAACCATAGACTGTAAAAAAATATGGACGTAGTATCCGTGACGTCACCCGTAGGTTTCTGAAGAGCGTTTTTGAAGCCTAAAGTGGGCGGGGCTAACCGTCGCCATCTTGGCAGCGCGTCACCTCTCGTCACTACCGGATAAAATAAAATGGGCAAAGAGGCGGGACGTGGGTGGAGCAGAGGTGCTAATGCTATATGCTACTGGCCTCGCGCTAAAGTGACAGCTGATTGAAGATTAAAGCCAATAGTTAAAGTTCATTTTTTTTTGCCTTTCGAAATATTATAATAGTTAAAAGACGTAACTAAAAGTGAGACTATTTACTTTACTTTTTTTCATAACTTTATTAATCCCAATAGGGGCAATTAGTTAAGAGCATGTAGGCTATACAACAGTACATAACACAGATCACACACATTTCTCACAACATACAAGCAGTCAACTATGTGTATCGTGATGCATTATTATTCTGCTAGTTAAAAATGTATTATCATGCACAGTTACTTACAATATTGCTCTGAGCTTGTGCGTGTGACAGTGATTCATGCACATACATGTCAGTCAGCATGGCACCGCACGTCAAGTTCAAGTTCGTAAAAGAGCTTTATTCAGTCTGATTTTCATCTGATTTGGGCCGCCTCTCAATTTCTCAGATGGGTTAAACCAGCTTTTAAACCAGCAATTAAAGATTTTACCTCAGAAGTTCAGTAAATGCACTAGAAATCCGCGCTCATTTAAGTGTGCATGGACGAAGAGAAAGCTGACACCTGCAGGATTTCATCTGACGGTACTTTTTATTTTACACTACAAAGTTAAATAATCATATCTGTTCCGTGAGAGCAACAGTACCGCATAATGAGTGTGGTCTCTATATCTACAGACGTTTTTAAATCTAAACTCAAAAAAGCAATGAAATTGTCAGACATTCAGATTGCATGCGAGGGAAACAACTGGAATACAGCGCTGGTTGTTCTCTCCATCCTCGACAACGACGGAATCCAACGGCGTGCATGGGCGAAGGTATAATACGTGTATTAAATTGTATGAAATAATCCCGAAAAAAGCACAAACACAGCTGAGGGTGACGCTAACAGACAGCAGACAAACGACTAGCAGTGAAAGCAGCGGCAATCCACCTGTCACTCAAGTGGCCACGCCCTTAATTATGCAGAACTTTAAGGCTTAATTTAATTTCAACGGATGAGTTGTAAAAAAAATTCACCCCCCTCACAGTCGTTATGAAGGGCAAAATTAGCGATATAGACCAAAACAACTATTTGCCACCAGGCTGTAAACATGTTTTTTTCTGCTGTGAAGTGAGGCATTTTAACATGGGGGAGATACAGATTTGACTCGCTTTTGCAGTCAGCCTCAAGCGGCCACTCGATGAATTGCAGTTTAATTCACTTCCGTGTTGGTTTCAAGAGAGAGACGGGGAGGTTGCCGCTTGGTGCCAACACCAGACTTCGGTGTGCTCAGATGTGTGCGCGCTGCTGTTGCTAGGAAACACAGACGCGCGCGGATTTCTGTCGCGTGGGTCAGCTTCTGTTTCGGTTAAACTGCGTTGCTTTTACAAGCATTGATTGGTTTATTACTGCGTTGCAAATAGATCATTTCTATTACCCTATAATATAATTTATATTAAATACACTGACAAATAAAATAAATTGTTAAACTCAAACTTCAGATTTACTGGGGCACAGCAGATTTATACTGGGGCACGTGCCCCAGTAAAATGGGTCTAGCAACGCCCCTGCTACAGTCGCTCCTCCGTTTCTCTGGCCGCTCTGAGTGCGCGCTCGCTGGGGCTCCTCCTCTCCCCCTCCCTCTCAAACATGACACCGGCTTTGAGTGTGACCGGCTGATGATTGGCTGTTCATTAGATTTATCGGTCAACTCGTGCAGGGCGGGAACTTATGGTTATGGTTATTTACTTCTCCTTTTTCCAGGTGCTTTGAATGAGTGTTTATGCTTTCGAGGTTTTTAAATAAGCTTGATATGTGTTTGGGAAGATATTATGTTTATGTTTTGTTGACATGTCGAGCGTTTTCGGTATTATATTTTGTTTTTTAGACTAGACAGCACAATACTTTAATTAAGTAGGCCTATAGGCATTCTGTTTGTGCTGCGTGATTTAAAGAAAAGTGTGCACTTTGCTCACGCGATCATTCAGCATGGTGATCTGGTGTTTTCTCTAAAATTCAAACTCAAGGGTTTATTTCTTGCTAGTGAAGAAATTAGGACCAAAGTATTGTAATTTTCCTATTCTATAGCGTAATATAAAATATACTTTTGAAATATTCATTTAATTTACAGTAGTATACATTTATAGGCTATATGGATTTTCCATCATAGGAATAATTATATAAATCATTATTATATTATTATAATAAATGTTTGGCATTCTAAAACACCAGTGATAATGTAATGTAGACTGAGACTCTGTATCATAACTAAAAAGATGTTTGAGCTCTCTTTAGGTACAAGTCAATGCTTTTTCTTTGTTCAGTGTGCACAGTTCATGGGTTGAAGCCGATTGAAGCTCTTAATTTTGAGCTCTCAAAGTGCACCAGATTGATGCATTTAACCTTAAAATGTACAAAATTTTCTTTCGGGGGATCATGCCCCCGAACCCCCCTAGAGGGACAGAGGTCCACACAACATATTTTTTACCCCTGGACCGGGGTATTTAGAAAACCCTACGTACGGCCCTGATATACAAGAATACTAGTGATTCTATATGTTCTATTGTATGTATTCATTATATTCTACAGTCTTGAATATTCAATACCAATGCAAGACTAGTCTTACGTCACTGTCTATAACAAAGAGCGTTCATCCTTTGCTGGGACGCTTAAAAAAAATATTGGGGGCATAAATTAAGAGTATACCCACTTCTCCAGGCACCACTACACCACTGGTTACATGCCATAATGCAGAGTTCAGACTGCACGATTTTAGCCCCGATTTTGGCTCGCCGACAGGTTTTGAGAAATCGCAGACAAATGCCCGAAATCACAGGCAAATCGGTGCTCGTTCACGCGAGTGACAATCACACAGTGTGAATGAGCAAAGACGCGATCTGAGAGAATCGCCGACGAGTCGCCGACGCCCGTGAGATATTTGGCATGCTAAATATCGGACCTGTCGGCGATTCACAATCCTGCTGTGTGAATGTGTTCTGACTGAAAACTACATCGGCGATGACCGACAGCCAATGAGAGAGCAAGATAGAGGAGGAGGAGTTATAGACCAGAATATCAGTATTTTAATAGATAGGCCTATATTTACAATTATATCAAACAGAAACAAAGCACAAACATTTGCATGACCAGCAGCAACAGCAGGACATTTGCAAAATTATTTATTTACCCCCAACTCTCTTTGCAAAACACAGTCCTTGCTCCCCTCGTCTTCCCAACCATTTTCTGCATAAACTGTTTTTTTTTTCTTTTCATTTTCGCTACAAATCAGTGCACATACAATTTGTAGGCATTTTCAATAACAAATTCAGTGTCGCGCGAGAACTCCGGTCTGCATGCACGCGTGATCTTCTGTTATTTCCTATCACTTCTCGCGTTTGTTTGGTTGTGAAACGTAGTTTGCGGACCAGGCTGAAGTTGTCGGCGATTCTTTCTTTTGTAAAGTCATGCAGTGTGAAACCTCCTGTCGCCGATCCATCGTGCAGTGTGAACGCAGCAGCAACTGAACGTTACCCCAGATAGTCATGCAGTGTGAAAACAGTTTTGAAAATCGTGCAGTCTGAACTCGGCATAAGTTGGTCAGTTGCTTATGAAGGTAAATTAGTAGCAAAACTCGAGAGCACGTAGATGTGAATTTGAGAACTTGTACAATAAATATTCGTACGTGTACGCGAACATTTACACTCACAGCTCCGTTGTGAAAACCTGTAAAATAAAAATCTGAAGTTGAATGTTGAGATTTGCACTCGCAGACAATAGTCACAAACCTGTATTCTGAATCTGAAGCTGCAGACAAGCGAGACAAATGTGTAAAATGCCATTCACAGAAATACAATGACAATAACAAACATGTAAAATATATTTGCACTTCTTCTAACATTCAAATTCGCAGTACAACCTCAAATCGGCACTTGCAACTTCTCAAATCTGTCACTGCAAGTTCCAGTCACGCAGCGTTTTCTTGGTTTTCTATGAGAGGAAAATGCTTAACGTACAATTAAATGAGTTGCGTTCATTTTCTGCTCAATTGCTTTTCTGTATGCTTTATTTATGGTGTTTCCTGAGTTTGGTCTTTTAATACCACTGTCTTAATTTAACGTGTTGCGTTCATATTCTGTGCTCATCTGCTTTTCTGTAGTATACATTATTGTGTTTACTAAGTTTGATAATATAATTCATTTCTTTTAAATCAGTCTAATGCATTTAGCCATGTTAGCGTTTCAGAGCGAGGCGGGTTTCGTGACATCATCGCGTACAATAGAATTCCCATTTCATTGGCTAGGCGCCAACCAATAAAACGGCTCGTTTGAACACCCCCGCCCCCCTTATCTCTCGCCGCCACTGAGTTACAAGTGCACAAATCAGTTTTGCACCTCATATATATATATCGCGAAAAGAGTAGCAAAAGTCAAAGCGCGAAATTTGAACTTGCAGTGACAGATTTGAGAAGTTGCAAGTGCCAATTTGAGGTTGTACTGCGAATTTGAATGTTAGAAGTGCAAATATATTTTACATGTTTGTGACTGTCATTGTATTTCTGTGAATGGCATTTTACACATTTGTCTCGCTTGTCTGCAGCTTCAGATTCAGAATACAGGTTTGTGACTATTGTCTGCGAGTGCAAATCTCAACATTCAACTTCAGATTTTTATTTTACAGGTTTTCACAACGGAGCTGTGAGTGTAAATGTTCACATACAAGTACGAATATTTATTGTACAAGTTCTCAAATTCACATCTACGTGCTCTCGAGCATTGCTACTCTTTTACCTTCATAATAGGCCTGTCATCTAACTTTTTAAACGTGCAAATAAAACTCATGAAATGCATGTTCTCAACTGTATACAACGTAATTAATGTAACATTTGATAAACAAATGTATAAAATATATACAAATGTATACTTAAAAAAATATATATATATACAAATAGGCCTATATCATATCGTGACGTCACATGGGGCGGGGCAATGCGAATGCTAAACTCCTCCAGTAGCACCTCAATGCAGTACATGAGATCCACGGGGAGGAGTCGGATCAAGATCCAAGGGGTGGAGATGGGTAGGATTAGGGTTGGGTTTAGGGTTTAGGGGTGGGTTTAGGGATCAGGGGGCGGAGTTGGGTAGGTTTAGGTGTATGTAAGGTGGGAGGAGTCGGATCTGGATCCGACTTCTCCCCGTGGATTTCATGTTCCGCAGTGAGGACCATCTCAACTCCACCTGAGTCCGTTTCGCCTGATGCCTTTTTGTCTGAGGCTGTTTTGTCCGATGCCGTTTCGTGCGATGCCTCTATGTCTGATGCCTTTTTGTCTGAGGCTGATTTGTCTGATGCCTAATTGTACGAGTCGAGACCTGACACCTGACATTGTTTTTCCTGAGACCTGAAGCTTTTCAGTCTGAGACGCAATGCCGTTTTCTCCAATGACTGAAGCCTTTTAGTCTGAGGCATGATGCCTTGTCTTCATATGTCTGAGGTCTGAGGATATCCTAAAATGTACACCGTACGCTAGGGCTGTTGGAACGAATTCCGAAATTCGAATATAATTCGAATATTAAAAAAATCAATACTATTCGAATGCTGAAGTTACTATTCGAATATTGTTTATTTTATGCATATTTTTTAAAAATAATTATACCGTAAAACTTCAAATAATAGCCGAGTCCCAAATAGACGCCGTCTCTTTTACGCCTGGTGTGGCTGCAGGTTTGGGTAAATAAAGGCTGGTCTCAAATAGAGGCCGGGTCTGTTTTTTAGTTTCAGGTTGTATTTAATCCTCTAAAACCCGTGCGATCGTCTGCTTTTTGGCGGTCGCCAACGCAAATGTTTGTCCCGCGAAAGCCTTTTTTGATCGATGTAGACTAGAATGACTGCTGCGCCTGACAGGGCGCATAACGAGCAGAGAGAGAGAGCCCCGGCCGCGCGCGCGCGCGCGCACTCTCACGTCTTCAAACACGAGCGCTGTCTTGGCCTCTCTCCCTCGCGCATATTAATCAAAATCAATTGACACGATACTAGTAAAAGGTCGGAAGTTTCACGTGGATTATTTGGATATTTTTAGAGATTAGAGACTCTAGGCCTCAATGAACAACATCTCAACACTAAATTATAAAGGCCTGTCTCATATAGACGCCTGTCTCAAATACAAGCCGGTGCAGTTCGACGATTTGGGAAAATAAAAGCCCGGGCTACTATTTGAAGTTTTACGGTATGCAATCTTGCCTTTCTCGCCACCTTGGCTTACACACATGTGAAAATGAAATGCTTTTGTTTCGTCTGATGAACAATAAAGTTTTTGAATCGTAACACAATTGTGCACGTTATCCACGCTGTATCATCATAACAATACTGTCAAAAATGGTAAATGTTCAACAACGTAAAAAAGCGCCCGTGAAGCGCAAATATCTCGGTGAAAACTCAACGGATTTGGCAAGCACCGAACTCGTTGGAACCGTCTAGTCGAACTGAAAAGAACGATATAAGTTTCAGAATTTTTGGTGGTGTTTTAGCAGAGATATTAGCCTAAAACCATCGGTAGCGCTTCAACCATATTCAGCACGAATAAAATGTTAATTGTAATGTTAGATGTCCCTCTAGTGGACAGAACGTGTAACAACAACCACATGCTATAGTGGCATTGGCGATCCATAAGCCTGAATAATGTCGTAAATATTAATAATAGGATGAATTTGAGCATTTAATATTCGAATATTATTCGAATATTAAATAAAATAAGGAATGGAATTCGAATAGTATTATAGAGGAAGATTGACAGCCCTACCGTACGCTGGTTGTTCTCTCCATACTCGACAACGACGGAATCCAACGGCGTGGGCGACGGTATAATGCGTGTATTAAATTGTATGAAATAATCTCGAAAAAAGCACAAACACGGCAGAGATGGCAAGTACAGCAGCTGCTGAGAGCTGAGAGTGACGCTAACAGACAGCAGACAAACGGCCGCAACCCACCTGTCAGTCAAGTGGCCACGCCCTTAATTATGCAGAACTGTAAGGCTTAATATAATTTAAACAGAGTTGTAAAAAAAAATCACCCCCCTCACAGTCGTCATGAAGGGCAAAATTAGCTATATAGACCAAAACCACTTTTTACTCAAGACTGTAAACATGTATTTTTTCTGCTGTAAAGTTTTTTTTGACATTTAAGTAAAGTTTTTTTTGACATTTAAAATCTACTTTTATTTTGCCACGTATTTTTTTATATTTTTTATATTTTTTTATTTTTTATTTAAATAAGGCAAATACAAACAAATCAGGAACAATGTCAAATCTTACTACAAGCTTACAGTGCTCATCCTAGAAAAAGAAAAACTTAAAAGAACATATGAACATGGAGCATGTTATGGCAAAATGGCATTTACATATTCAAAAGAAAATAAATTAAAAGGGCAATCATTCAATAAAATTGTTTACAAAAGAAGCCAGTTTCTTAGCATTCTTGTTCTTAATCAATACCAAAGAGTTCTAAAAAAGTTTCAACTCATTTCTCCAATGAGTAATGTTAGGAATTGTCTTGTAAAAACGACATTTATGAATGAAATGTTTACTTAACAAAATTACACTGTTAATGCCAAAATCATTGTGATCATTACGAAAAATACCAAATTTTATATCATTAATAGTTAGATTCATCATCTGAAAACCTTTGGAGACGAACAATTGTTGAAGGTCCAGCCAAAACCTTTTAACAACTTCACACAAACAGAACAGATGATTTAAATCTTCGGGTTCAATTTCACAGAAGTTACAATTTCATACATCCATTTTAAATCTCTGTTTTAATAAATCTTTAGTTGGATAAATCCTATTTATAATTTTAAATTGCATTTCTTTCACCTTTGGCGGGACTGGGAATTTTAAGTATTTACATCTAATCTTTTTTATTGTCTCCTTTTCAAAGTCTTTTAGAATATAATCTCTTTTGAGAGAACTAGTTTGGCAGTTAAGTAAACAATTCCTTATAAACTTGTTGTTACATTTGTAATTCAGAAAATCAATACCATTGATGTAAAGTTGTCTTAAAGTAGGCGTGACTTTTGAATATATTATATCCTGTTTAATCATAGCTACAAGTGATACTGGGAAAGCTTTCACAATCTGTTTAAACTTCTTTTGGGTACATCTAATTTGAAATTTGTCACAGAATTCAACATGTTGTAAAACATTTCCTTCCACATCCATAAAGTGGGCAATAGCCCAGACACCTTTAGAAAACCATTCTGGAATAAAAAGAGATTTTCTATTAACCAATATTTCATAGGAAGTTTCTTAAAATCAAAATCACATTTAAGAAGAAAACTAATACCGCCTACTTTTTCAAAAATACGATTGGGGATATAAGACCACAATGAATTTTGATTTTGAATATAGTTTTTCAACCATCTAATTTTCAACATACCATTCATACAATCAAAATCTATTGCATTACCACCTCCATCCTCGTAAGTTCTAATTAGATCCTGCTTGGCTATATAATGACATTTATTTCTCCATATGAAATCAAAATTTAATTTGTTGATAGTTTTCACTATTTGGGGTGCTATTGGAAGGGAGTAAGCTGGATATATTAATCTAGATAAACTGTCCATTTTAGTTAATAATATTCTGCCAAAAATGGAGAGATCTCTTTGTAGCCATCTATTTAGAAATGATTTGCAATTATCAACATTGTCTTTTATATTTCGTTTATCAGAAATTGTTTTGTCTTTAGTCACCACAATACCCAAGTATTTGACTTCTTTTTTTACCTTTATGTTATATAATGATTGCATAGATTGGTCTTTTAACGGCAACAATTCACATTTATTTAAGTTTAACTGAAGTCCGGAGGCTTTGGAAAAAATATTGATAACTTGTAATGCTATTGGAATTTGGAACTCATTTTTAAGAAATAAAGTTGTATCATCAGCTAACTGACTTATAATTATTTGTTTGCCCATCAAATTAAGACCTTCTATCACGTTGTTCTTAACTAAAATAGACAAAATTTCTGCAACCAGTATAAACAACAAGGGAGAACTTCCACATCCTTGCCTTATTCCTCTACCAATATTAAATCTTTTACAAGTCCCGTGTCCCAAAGACACACAGCTATTTATATCAGAGTAGAGCATATGTATAATATCTTTGAATTTGTCGCCAAAACCAAAATAATGAAGTGTTTTTAAAATAAATTCGTGTTCAACAGAGTCAAAGGCCTTATAAAAATCAAGAAAAAGTATAAAACCATCATCATCAATTAAATCGCTATAGTCTAATAAATCCATAACAAGTCTAATATTATTATGAATGACTCTTCCTTTTATAAAGCCTGACTGTGTCTCACTTATTATGTCTGCTATCCCTTTTTTAAGTCTAGTTGCAATGGATCCTGAATATATTTTATAATCTGTATTTAATAGCGTAATCGGTCTTAAATTGTCTAATTGCCGTTTGTCTTTCCCCGGCTTTGGAATCAGAGTAATTACACCCTGTTTCATACTAGTCATCAATTCTTTCCTAACTATACATTCTTTTAGCGCTTCAAATAATATGATTCTCAAATCTTCCCAAAAATATTTATAGAAATTAACTGTGAGGCCATCTGATCCCGGGGATTTGTTTAAAGCCATTTTCTTAAGAACTGCATCCAGTTCATCAATTCTAAGTTCAGAATCACAGATCTTTTTAAAAGATAAATCAATCTGGGGGATTAGTGGACCAAGATTTTGAAAAAGATTATTACAGTCTACTTTCGAGAACTGAGAAGAAAATAATTTAGAGTAAAACATGTAGACTTCATTTTCTATGCTTTTAGAATCTTTCTTTACCTCACCATTTACTAAAAGACTAGAGATGCAATTTTTTTGTTGACGACTTTTTTCTAGATTAAAAAAATAAGAGGAGTTCTTTTCACCTGATTCAATCCATCCACCTTGCTCGCGATCTCACGAAAGCTCCCTGTGCTTTGTCAAGATAATGTTGATCTAACTTGTTCTGTAATTCGACTAGACTACTTTTTTCTTCAGAAGTTAAATTGGTGTTGCTACAGCATGCATGTATTTCTTGTAATAATTTGTTTTCCAACTCTTTATTTTTTTTAACTAATACTTTACTAAACTGAATACTGAATTCTCTAATTTTGAATTTGATGAATTCCCATTTGTTACAATACCCAATAATTGCTTCATCATTTAGGATTTCATTAATAATTTCTCGGATTTTACAGCAATATTCTTCATTTTGTAATAATCTTCCATTAAATTTCCAAAAGCCTTTCTTATATGTTGATTTATCTGTAGGTCCTAATACTAGTTCTATGAAACAGTGATCTGATAAAGGTGCATTAGACATAGTTGTCTTTGTAACATGACTCATTATATTGTCAGTACCCAACCAGTAATCAATCCTAGATTTACAACTTCCATTTGGCCTAAACCATGAAAAACCTGTTATTCCTGGGTATATTTTTCTCCAAATATCACTAAAATTATTCTCAGCCATAAAGTTATTAATTAGGATATTATATTGGGGTTTTCCAACTCTAGCTGGCCACCTATCAATCCATTCATTAGGAGTCATGTTCCAATCCCCTCCACATAAAACATAATCTGTAGGATATCGACCTTTAAGCTCAGAAATCACCTTTGTTATATCATCTAGCATTGACTTATTTTGGTTATAAGTCCCATATACATTAAACAAGATTATAAAAGAACCTTCAATTTTCACCACAGCTGTTAACCAATGTCCTTCTTTGTCAGTTCGATGTGTGATAACTTCCCCAGGAAAGTTATTGAAGCAAATCGCTACTCCTCCGGATCTTGAAGAGCCATGGCTGAACAAGATTTTTCCGCCCCATTGATTCAACCAGAACGATGCATCAGCTTCTGAGGAATGAGTTTCTTGTAAAAAAAAACAGTGAGATTTTTGCCCTTTACAAAATAAAAACAATGCCTTTCGTTTAACTAGTTCTTTCAAGCCCCTAACATTTAAAGAACCAAAAGAAATGTTAACATTAAACATGAATTAACAAGAAAAAAGGAGAAAAAAAAAGAAATAAATTTTATAGGATACTTTTACCTGTGCTACTGATTAAGAAAATGCTACATGTTAGAGCTCTCAACCGCTCATGAAATTTCCACCTTTAAGAACTTATCCTGAAGAAGTTTGTAACGTTAGTCCGTTGTCCTTAACACGATGTCCCTCAAAGTAACGTTACACGAACGGCACCCAGAAAGGGGTGCACTTTCCAGCCTGAAATCAACCAGAAGAAGTCTGTAATCCGTTGTCCTCAACACGTCAACCATCGAATTAACGTTACACATACCACCCCCGGAAAGAGTCTACTTTCCAGCCCGAAATTGATTCATTCTGAAGAAGCCTGTAGTCCGTTGTCCTCAACACGACGTCCATCAATAAACGCGTAGGGTCCCCGGAAAAAGGCTCGCTTCCCCGCATTACAAACGCTCTCGTGCCTCTAAATCCTCTTTGGGTAACATCTCCGCAAAGCTGATACCTTCCATACTACATACTGACGAGTCTTTGGTTTTCAGCCATACTTCATCCTTCACATGTCTCAATGCAAACAGGATAATGACTTGCCTGGTGCGGTTATCCTCTCGTTTGCCAAGTCTATGTACAACATCCACCGCGCGCTCCATGTCTTCCTCATATTCTGGGGCAATTTTCTTCAGTATGGGAATGATGGTCGCTCTGAGATTTTCATCTTTCTTCTCCTTTAGACCCCTCACTCGGAGACACGGCCTCATGCTATATCGTTTCTGTTCCATCACTTTCTTCTTCAGTTCTTTGTTTTCCTCCAGTAAATGGCAATTAGCCCTCTCCAATTTCACCACTTTCTTTTTAACCTCAATTAGCTCTTCCGAGTTGAACTGCATGGTTTTGGTTAAACTAGCAATCATGGCGGTGTTCTGTCGGTTTTGTTCTTTGATGTCTCCTAACTGCGACTCAATTCCAGTCACACGTTTTCCCAACTCCAATATTGCTTCCAAAATATCGTTATTTGAAGCTTGAGGATGATCACTCTCAATGTTTGGCTTAGCTTTCTTTTCTTTTAAAGACTTAATTGGAGTTGGCGGCGTCGAGTCCGGGCCACGTACCCGCTTTGATTGCAGAGTTACATCCATTGCACGATAATGCTCACCGAGTCACCGTCCTTTGGCTTTTTAATATTATAGGATTGAAAAGGTCAGCGGCTGCAGTATTGCTGGTTTAAGTATCTGCTGAGCATTCAGCGCTTCAATTCGGGTGGAGAAAATTAGTTTAAAGGGGTCATATAATGCCATTTTTGTACAAGCTAATATGATTCTTTAGGGTCTAAATTAAAAGTTTGTAATATACTTTAATTAAAAATTCTCATTAGTATTGTAAGAAAACACTTATTTTACCTGGTCAAAAACAGCTCTGTTTTCAGCACGCCGTTTCAGTGCATATGACTAAATGATCATGAGCTTTGCTGACTCCGCCCCTCTGTTCTATGCGTCACCAGAGCCGGCTCTGGCGTACACTGTTTGTAACACAATAATAACGCGTTGTTCAGTATAAACGTGGGATTATGCATTATATTGAGAACGTCATACACGTAGGCGGAGTTTGGGGGGGGCTAGGGGGGGCACTGCCCCCCCAGACCAGAGCCAATTAATGCCTGCCTTGTGCTTTGAAAAATAAATAAAAATTACTGACTTCATATTTTCTCATTTTATTTGTCTTATCTTATCATTTTTGCGAGTATAATGAGTAAGTTAAGGCTAAATTATTTTTAATTACTGTATTGAAAAAGAAGCTAATTTTCTCACGGCGGATCTCAAAGTATCGCGGTAAGTGAGTGGACTCTCGTTCTGTTCCCGCTTTAGTCAGATAAATAAACAAAATGGACATTCGTCGTTTTTTTAATAAGCCCACTAGTGTGGAGTTTTCTAACTCTGACACTTCAGCTATCAATTCCATTGCTGCTACTGACACAGCAATCGAGGCCGCATCTGAGAACAAAGCCAGCAGCACCGAGATACCGTTACCCGCGCAACCTGCCGCATCTGGATCTGGATACGTTGACCTCGGTGAAAAAGCTATTGGGCCGAAACAGCCCATACTTTCTTCTTTCCCTAAGCGCCTAATTGGAAATGTTAATCGTGCCTTCTCTACATTTTACTATCACAAGTTCCCATGGATGGAGTACTCAATTTCACTGGATTCCGTTTTTTGTTTTTGCTGTCGCCACTTTTCTTCAAATATTGCAAGATCAGGCGCAGACGAACTATTTACAAAAGTGGGAGCTCGGAACTGGAAAAAACTGTCAGAGAAGCTGACAAAACACGCTTCGTCACAGGTACATTTAAACAGCATGACGATGTGGGAGAGCTACAAACAGGCTGGTGAATCGGGATCTGTGGCAGCACAGCTGTCACACAGCCATCAAAGCACAGTAGAAAAAAACAGACAGTACCTCTACAAATCCGTTAATATTATAAAATTGCTTGCTAAATTAGGCCTCCCTTTCCGCGGACATCGTGAAGATACTGATGCAGAAGCAAGGGGGAATTATTTAAGTATTTGTAATTTGTTTTCAAAATACGACCCTGATTTCGAATCCATGCAGTCCAAATATTTTAACTGCACAAGCCGAGACTTTCAGAATGAAATAATTGCATTGTGTGCAGACCTCATTCGTGAAGAAATTTCCAAGAAAGTACACGAGACTGGTTTTCTTGCTGTTATTGCTGATGAAGCAAAGTCATCAAAGACTGAGCAACTTTCTGTTTGCATTAGATACACAGAGGGACTTCAGATCAAGGAGCGATTTATTTGCTTTGTTGACTGTTCCAATTCTCGCGATGCTGCAGGGATTGTTTCTGGCATTAAAGAAGGATTGCAGTCGTGTGGGCTGAAGGACATTCCCATAATTGCTCAGGCATATGATGGAGCCGCTGTAATGTCCGGGCATTTGAGTGGAGTTCAGCAACGGATCAGAGAGGAATTCCCCTTTGCTGTGTATGTGCATTGCATGGCACATAAACTAAATCTCGTACTCGTTGAATCATGCACAGTGAACAGAGACATTAAAACGTGTCTAAATGTCATTGACAAACTATACTCCTTGTTTGCAGAGCCAAGCAACCATTGCAGATTTCTCATGATGCAGAAAACACTGGCTCTTAAACCAAAAGAGCTAGTACAGCAAAGTGATACACGATGGGCTTGCAAATATAGGTGTGTTTATGCTGTCAAATCACAATATGCTGCCATCACTCGCTGTTTGAAAGAGATGGAAGAAGAGGGAGAAAAGTGGTCTGTGGATGCAAGTGGGTTGTATAATCACATGACAAGTCTCCGATTCATTACGTCCTTAATTGTTCTCGAGGAAGTTCTCAGAGTTGTACATGTAACACACAAACGTCTGCAAGGTGCAAGTACAACCATGGCTGATGCGGCCTCAGCAGTTAATAGTCTGATAACACATCTCCAGCGCTGCAGAGAGGAGAGTTCCTGGGAGGCAATGTGGAAGCAGGTGAAAACATTTTGTGAAGATGTCGCTGGTTTTTGTGCAGAGAGTGCCCCCCAAACTGCAGGAAAACGAAAAAGAACTTTGCGACAACCTCCCGGGCTTTCGCAGTACTTGGTACCAACCACACTTGGACAGCGTGATGAAAATGAGACGCAATGGGGATCAGAATCACAGACATTTAAATGTCATTTGTATCTCCCTGTTTTAGACACTATGCTGGCTGAATTGGACAGGCGATTTTCCACTGAAGCAATGGCCCTGAGTGTGGCATGTGATGCTGTATTAAATTGTGACAAGAACGGCATCGGTCCTTTACTAAGCATGTATGCGAGCAGCTTTAAGATTCACCCTCAGCTTGTGGCAGCTGAAATGGATCTTGTGAAATGTGCAATCGCATCGCCGATCACCCTAAAAAAACTTCAAGATGAAGTACGGAAGGATAGATATCCAAACTTTTACCGTCTGCTGCAGCTTGCACTCACACTGCCAGTTGGCTCTGCTACGTCAGAAAGAAGTTTCTCAGTTATGAGAAGAATCAGAAACTGGCTCCGATCTGCAATGGCTCAGGACAGATTCTCGAATCTTTCCCTACTGCATATAGAGAACGACTTGACTGCAAATTTATCAGAAGAAAAGATAGTGGACATCTATGCAACGCGGAAAAAGAGGCGGCTTCTTCTGCATTAGGTAAGATATGTTTTTTAACGCTATTCTTAGTATAGCAGTCCTTGTTCATTGTAAATGTATTTTAAATGTAAATGGTATGATATATACATTTTAAATATGGTAGCCCATATAAAAAAAATCTGAGCTCGTGGTCTGCCGGTAGGTGCCCCCCCACGCACAAAAGTGAAACTCCGCCTATGGTCATACATAGAAAACATGCCGTAATGTACCCTGAGTGTAAACCTTAGACGCATTCATTGTGAAGCATGCAGCTAGCGATTTACAAGGCTTAATATAAATAGTAATATAAAGTTTAATAAAACGTTACACTCACTTCAGTTCTTTTGGAGGTTCAGCAGGAACACGAATATCTGCTACCGATCCTTTCTTCAGGAGCTGCTTCTTAGCAAAACCAGCTTTATACTGATCCTCGTTTATAAAGCAGTCTGGTGTGAAATGATTCATGTGTGCATGTACCATTATATGACCCCTTTAAAACAGGAAAATCTGCGGTTTTGAAGAGAGCTCTTAAAAACGCGACTGCCTACTTCGCAGCCATCTTCAGGTCTTCTCTGCTGTAAAGTTGGGGACATTAACATGGGGGAGATAGAGATTTGACTCACTTTTGCTGCCAGCCTCAAGCGGCCAGTCGGTGAATTGCAGTTTAATTCACTTCCGTGTTGGTTTCAAGAGAGAGACAGGGAGGTTGCCGCTGATGGAAACCGAAACGCAGACAGCAACAGGTCTGGGGGGAAAAAGGTCCTGGGAAAAAGTTTCTGGGACAAATTGTTCCGGGTAATTTCAGTGGAAACGCGGTTTATGGTTCTTTTCATACAGTTTAAGGAAGATATGAAATTGATGATACCACAATAATAAACTGGTGTGTGGAAGAAAATATGACATTTTTTTTCTTTCCATAACTAACATTAACAGCCTTTTACCTTGTAAACACATGGCACTAAACCCCAGCACATTGTCTGTAGGAAATTAAACAGTCAATCTGATTGGAACTCTTGATTTTCACATGTTTCTATCATCTATCTATCTATCCAAAATATAGCTTACAAACAAAATGTATTCCTGTTTTCTGCATATTATAGAGCCAATTGGATAAATTATTCCGCTATAATTGTGTGGGTGTGTTGGTATGAATGTCAGAGTGTGGTTTGTATGTGTGTAATAAAGACATTTTTGTGCTTGAAATATTTGAGAGAGAAAAACTCAACTGCAAATCACAAACCCAACAACTGTGTGTACCAGTGGAGCTTTGCTGGCATCTGATGGGGGAAATCTGGTATTGCGCCCAAACAAAATCTTACTGAAAGCAAATATTTTTTAGATGTCAACCTAAAATTTTGAACACAACTTATTAAGATTTATGAATTTGATGTTCTAGCAGTTTCATATAAATATAAAATAATGTTAATAAACCATTTCATAAACTTAAACCTCTATAACTTTTTTGTTTTGTTTCACTTCTAAGTTCTTCTTTAAAAGGAGACCAAACTTAAGTGTGTGCTCCCAAGCTTCAAATGTGTGACAGTTTTTGGACGTGAACATTGTTGTCCTCTGGACCCACGTGTAACTTTTTTTTAATTATCTGTAAGTTTTATCAGCAGTATTTAAGATAATGTGTTACGTTTTAAAGGATGGAGTAATAAACAGACACAATGAATTCCAGGTTAGGTTAATCATTAAAATTAACGAGCTTAATGACCTCCTCACGACAATTAATAGCATTTAAATATCGCTGCAATCAGTGCCGAAGATTGACAGAAGCTGTTGAGTAGTAAACAGCGCTAGATCTCAACAGAAGTTCTGTGGGGTTTCGGAAAGAGACGCTTGTTTCACGTTTAGTGTTGGATGATCGCTCTTCATGGCTCTGAGGGAGATTTGTGTTTGGAAATGGCTCATTTTAGCCCTTTTCCTCTTTGCTGTTGAGGGACAGAGATCAGGACCGTAAGTAAATGTGCTTTGAAGTGAATGAAAGTGTCCTTCTATCTGTTTTAACCTGATTCATCAAAGTTAATGCATTTCCAATCCGATCTCACGGCAATTCGTACCAATTCATACGACCTCGGTTTTTGGTAAATCGTACATATTTTACGAGTTGCCAAATTTGTATGAATCTGTAGCATTACCTACCCCTGAACCAGCCCATAAACTACCCATCACGTGGGTTTAGACGAATCGTACAGCCACTTAATCACTTGTACGAATTGGTCGTGAGATAGCGGTGGCATTTCTCAGCAAAATGACTGTTTGTAGTCTCTAGTACAACATTATGGCAACTACTTCTGTGATTTTTCTACACTTGCATGATTATGTGTTCAGATCTGATTTCCTACACTAAACGTCTTACTGATGTTTCCACAGATCCTTCTTGGTGACGTTCCCTGCTGTGATTGAGTTCGGTTCTGATGCCAAACTGTGTGCGAGTCTGTTAAAGCCCAATGAGAGTCTCAAGATGACTGTTTCTCTGCTTGATGCTACAAATAGGACAACTCAACTTGTGCAGCACAGTTCTGTGACAGAGTTTCACCGCTGCTTTAGTTTCAAGGTCTGTCATTGTGCAGCACATGCAGTATTGTTGTCTGTTTATTGTTTAATAACACTTCTCTACAGGCTCCTCTAGGAGATCTGGAATCTGTGCAGACGCTTAAGGTGGAAGTTCAAGGGAGAGTCTTCAAAATGACAGAAGAGAGGAAGGTCATGTTCAGATCTTACCTACCTTTGACGTTCATCCAAACAGACAAACCCATCTACAATCCAGGACAAACGGGTGAGCTGTGAATGACCCTTGGTTGAATATTACAAGTGGTCAGAACTTGTGCAATGGACTTTCTACATGTTCGAGTGCATTATGCAGTGGATTTCAGTTCTTATCCATTTTCCCTTTTGCAGTGAATTTCAGAGTTGTGACCATGAATGCCAAATTTGTGCCCCTTAATCAAATGGTATGTCTGTGTCTGTCATAAACATTGATTTCAATAGTATACAAGTAAAATACAGGTTGTTAAAATCTGCATTTATGTAACTTAAATGTCTTTTATTTGTGTTTTACAGTATAGTCTTGTGGTGGTGGAGGTGAGTATTTGATCTGGTGCTGGTCTTTTTAGGCTTGAACCTGAAGGCATGCAGTTTCTTTTTCTGATTTTTTTTTTTCCAATAGAACAATCAGAATAACCGGATTGGTCAGTGGACAAACGTTTCCTCAACGGGTTGGATATTGCAGCTTTCTCACAAGTTAAACCCAGAGGCTCAGATAGGCATGTACACCCTAAAGGCTTTTATTGGTGACCGAACGATCTCCCAGAATATTGAGGTGCAGAAATACGGTAAGTCAATGTTTGAGTGCAAAAGTACAACAGCAGAGCTGAGGTCCTCATTAAGCAGTTTGTTTCTGGTTTAGTTTTACCCAAGTTTGACGTGGCTGTAAAAACACCACAGACGTACAGCGTTGGAGTTGTGGGACTGAAAGTTGAGGCTTGTGCCAAGTGAGTGATTCTTCTATTCCTGTATTGTGGGTGGATGGGTCTTGATCTCATTCCTTGTTACATATTTTCCCCAGATATACATATGGGCCACCTGTACCTGGTCAAGCGTTGGTGGAAGTATGCCGTGAGCCATATCGATTCTCTGAGGTTCCTGGCCTGACTCGTCTGTGCCTGAATAAAACGGTTAAGGTGTGACTCCTGCCATACAGAGCAAGGATTTTCTTCTGCTTGTGCTTGACTTTTTACTGACTATCTTTGTTCTGAAACCAGATGAATGCCACAGGCTGTGCCTCCCTTACCTTCAGTACATCTGTGTTTTTCAACACCAAATTTGAGAGAAACCTGGAAGATTTGTTTCTTGTTAACTTGAATATCACTGAGGAGGGAACGGGTGAGTTATTGGCTGGTTTAAACCAGTGACACATGTCTACATGTTTATTTGCTGTATTCTTGTTTGTGCTTTTTCTTCCCAGACGTAGTTGTATCAAAATCCACAACTGTGTCCATTACGTTTGAAGTTGGGAATATCACATTTGTGGAGCTCCCAGAGTCTTTTAGATCTGGATCAATGATTGCTGGAAAGGCAAGTAAAAGTTCATGATGTTACAGAAGCCTTCACATTGGTTCCCTTTCCTAACCTTGTCTTTTTCAACAGGTCTTGGCGTCTTTTTTCAATGGGACTCCAATTGCAAACAAAGCCGTGTATCTCCTGAATGGTAACAGTTGGCCTGATGAGCTGCTGCTGAATCTAACCACAGACCAGAACGGACTGGCCACATTCTCCCTCAACACTGCTAAACTTCCCAAGGCCGATCTAAATCTGGTGGTACGGTCTTCCTCCTTTCTCTTATTATAAATGATGACTTCTCTCGGAAGACTACAATTGCATTTGTTGTTCTCTAGGCAAGCGCAACTCCAGCAAGTTATGATGGTTATAAGTCCCCATACTTCAGCACAGATAGGAGGGTTGTTCAGCTTCTCCAACCTTCTGCTCCTGACAGCCAAAAGTTCAGTGAACTGACTATAGTGAAGCTTGAGCAGCCGCTCAAATGTGGTGCTGCGTTTCCAGTGACCATCAAGTATTCTTTCGTTGGAGAAACTGGCAACTACAACACTGACATCATCTATATGGTGACCATAAATATTAGATTTGGTTTGATTGCACTGATCTGTGTGTCTGGCACATTTTATGCACTGGTGTATCTTTTGTCAGGTCTTGTCCAGAGGAGTGATCGTCCTCCATGGCCTTCAGACGGTCACCGCGAGGGCTTCTAATGCTGTCACGACTGGCTCCGTGTCGTTCCAACTGTCTGTCGGTGTTGATATGGCTCCGGTAGTGCAGATTCTGGTCTACTGCGTTCTGCCCAGTGACAGCGTAGTTGTTGGTACAGCGTTGTTTGAAACTGAAATGTGTTTTCAAAACAAGGTATGATGTGCACTAGCATCTTTTGGCTTTAAGTGGGGAACGATGACATGTCTTCCAGTGTGTTGGTCCTTGTTCCAGGTGTCTCTACAGTTCTCTCCTGCTAAGGCGGTTCCTGGTGAGGAAAGCGTTCTGACCGTCTCTGCTCAAGCGGGATCCCTGTGTGGCCTCAGCGCTGTAGATCAGAGCGTCCAGATCTTGAAGCCAGGGACGCAACGCCTGAGTCCTGAAATGGTACATATGTGCTGTTCAGTTTTCCTGTTGGACTTTATTTGACATCCAGGTTCAGCTTTAGGATTTGAGTGTCCTTATGGATCAATTGGACAAATCCATACTATTACGACGTGGCTGTTATATTTAAAGCAAAACTTTTTTAAAACTTAAAAACCAACAGACTAGGGGTTTAACAATATATCGTGCCACTATTTCGCAATACAAAAATGTCACAATACGTATTGTGGATGGTCCCCCCCCCAAACAAAAATTACTGTGTGAGAATTCAAGTTTTCAGAGTTTGTGTCAGTACTAAATTAAACTACTATATATAATTTGTGGGTCCTGATAATACCAAATGTCTTGTTACCTGACCAGTAAAATGTCCAACATTATTTTAAATGTATCTAGTCAGTGAAAGTACAAGAATATTCGTCTAAAATTCTTTATTTTCAGCTTCAGAATCATGAATATTTTTATTCTGGTGTCACCATTGTCCTTGGGTGAAAAGCACAGAGGCCAAGGCTATTCATTTAAACCAACAATGTAATATCAAAGTAAAATTTTATTTTGTTAACCTTTTATCATATGTCTTGGAGCATCGCAATAATATCGTATCGTGAGTTCAGTATAGTGACATGAGGGTATCGTTGCACCCCTACAACAGACCAAATGGTAGTGCTTTTTTTTTTTTTTTAGTTCAATTTTCTAGAAGTGTGTGACATGCCAACACCTGTACTGTATCACTCAATCAACTATCTGCTTACATAGACACATTATATGAGAACTGAACTGGAAAAGATCACTGAGCGGCTATATATAATTGAACTAAATTACTTTTTTTAACAAGAAATGAACCATCACTGAACTTAAGCTGGACTCTGACACTATTCTCTTTTAGAAACCAACTGTGTTGCATTTTCATGTTATCACTGCAAAGCTGCTTTTGAAACATCTGTTTTGTAAAAAGCGCTATATAAAGTTGACTTGTTTCATGAACCCAGGTGTTTAACCTGCTCCCGGTGCGGTCGCAATCAGATTATCCGTACACCGTTGAGGATGAACAGGAGTGTCTTACACTTCGACCCCGTCGAGCTGTTCCTACAGATCATGCCTATACAGGTTTCCAGGTAGAAAATCCTTCATGACCATATAGTCACTTAATAATACAGGGCCCTTGATTTCAGTTTTGTCTTGTTTCTCTGGCAGAGTGTGGGGTTGAAGCTCGCAACAAATCTGAATGTACGAGAACCTGATTGCCTGAAGTACAAAGACCTGGTTTATTATCGTAATCGCCCTGGACGTAGGTCTATGCAGTTATACAGTTCTTTTCATGAAAACCCTTTCTGTGTGACTTGGTGAACCTAAGGTTATTCCATTTGGTCTCAAACTTGTTTTTAAATTTTTTTTTTTTAGAAGGTGCATTGTGTAATTTAGGAGGATTTGTTGACAAAGGCAATATCATATACATAACGGTACATTATGTAAGGTCTTTACACCACTGAAAATGGTTATCTTTATTACTTAAGAACGAGCCATTTCATTTACATACACCGCTGGTCCCCTTACATTGAAATAGCCATTTTGCACCGACATGTTTCTACTGTGGCCCTAGCCTAAACGGACATGCGTTTTGTCACTGTCAGTGCTTTTTTTAGCTTGCTGCTTTGCACGAAGAACAATGTTGAACAAGTAACAATAACAATTTTACTGAATAACTAAGTAATCCACAAACATCATTTCTTAATCTTTAAATAAACCATTGATTAACTGGCTACTCTCTGCTGTCTCAGACGGTGACATCTTCTCCTGTTGGCCACCGTAACTTCTGTTGATTGCAATTCACAACCTCACCACTAGATCACACACTGCACCTTTAAATGCAATAAGAGGGGCTGTGATCTTTTGTACCTTCAGAACTTGAATGCATTCAGAAAACGGGCACTACTAGTCTTAATGTCTTATTTCAGCATTCTTTGGAATCCGGGCCTTCGCGGAATCTGCATTGGCATCCTCTGCTGTATCGGCACCAGGTGGAAGTGGGAGCAGCTCCACCAATGATGTGACCGTCAGGGTTTACTTTCCAGAAACCTGGATCTGGCAGCTTGCTCAAGTGGGGTAAGTAAAACCTCTTTTGTCGCTAAAGCTACTTGCTCAGTTTTTACTGCTGTCCCCCTTGCTTCTACTTTCTGCTATCCCTTCTTCAGAGACACTGGATCCACACAAGTTCCCCTCAAGGTTCCTGACACAATCACCACATGGGAGACGGAGGCGTTCTGCCTGTCTTCCAAAGGTTTCGGTGTTGCTGCTCCTGCTCTGCTGACGGTCTTCCAGCCCTTCTTCCTGGAGCTCTCGCTGCCGTACTCCATCGTCCGGGGCGAGTCTTTTGAGCTCAAGGCCACGGTCTTCAGCTATCTGCCCGAGTGCATCATGGTCTGTCATGGTTTCTTTATATAATGGATCTGTATAGAGAAGGTGCTGTCTTTGCTCGATGTGTTCTGTTTCATTGGCAGGTTCGAGTGACTCCAGCTCAATCCTCGGCCTTCACTCTGAAACCATTGAATGATCTGTATTCATCCTGTCTTTGTGCCAAAGGGAGAAAAACCTTTAAATGGGGTTTCATAGCTTCTCTCCTGGGTCAGTTTTGGACTCTCTCGCTCTCAAGGTGTTACTCACTGTAGGGATGCACGATAGTTAAACTTTTTTCTTCTCTTGATTTGTGCTTAAAGTGCTATAATTCAGATGAACAATTCATAAACATGGTTTATTTAATCTAGTTTCCTGGTTTATATTTAGTTATAAATTACCTCCACATTATGAAAATCAAATGACTCATAATTTAATAAGGAGCTATGCTAAAATGGTGGATTTGCTAATATGAACTAACAACCTGGAATTGTTAAATGGTTTTTCTATTAACTTAAAAGGCTGACAGAGGTTGCATCTATAATCAAACCTTCTTAGCAATAAACTTGACTATCGTTTGCAATTATTGAATAGTCACAGCAAACGTCACAAGTGGCCATGTGAAAACACGCATGCTGTCTTTCATTAGAGCAGAATGTCAATGGAAATCGCTGAACGCCAACATGCCTATTTGCCAGGTTTTCAGATCATCAGCATTTTCTCAATGCAGATTGGGAAGCTAAACGCTGTGCAGAAAATGTATCCATTTAAGTGAAAAGCTGAGGTGGGGCTTAAACTCTTGACGCCTGGTAACCAATCGTGGAGGCTTATCAATTCAAGAAACTGCAAATGTCAAATAGAGAATTGCTATTAGGATGAATAGCTAGTGGGATTATGCGTAATAGACAAATGGTGATGAATCTTTTTTTAATTGCAATCGTGACTGTCGCTTCTGTCACTGCAGGAGCTGTTAATGTGACTCTCAATGCTTCAGCTGAACCATCCCAGAATCGATGTGGCACTGAGGTCGTGACTGTGCCAACGAGAGGGCGCATTGACGTAGTCACTCGAAGTCTACTTGTCCTGGTGAGTGTTAACCAGCCTTCTGGAGTTTGATCATGGAGCTCATGCTGCTTTACTCATGAGGTGTTTTACTGCTTTTATAGCCTGAAGGAGTTGAAAGGACAAACACCCAGAGTTGGTTACTGTGTCTAAAGGGTTTGTTTGCACTCAATGATTCTCAAACATATCCCCCTTAGCCTACAGCCAAACATTAGCCTAGCGCTCTGTGCTGACCTGTTCTGTTTGGACCGCAGGAAATCTCCTTTCTGAAGATGTGACTCTGACGTTTCCTGCAAATGTGATCCAGGGATCAGCCAAATGCTCAGTTTCAGTCCTAGGTAAAGCAGTTCAATTTTGGAGAAACCAGCAGTGACGTTCAGCAGAATAACATATGGCTTGACCCCTTGTTCCTATTCCTCTCATAGGAGACGTAATGGGTCGTTCACTGAATAATCTAGATGGGTTGTTACAGATGCCATATGGCTGTGGAGAACAGAATATGGGTGTTCTTGCTCCAAATATTTACATACTGCAGTACCTGGAAGGCACGAGGCAACTCACCGCAGCCATCCGAGAGACCGCCACAGGCTACATTCAAAGAGGTTTGGACGACAATCTTTTACTTAGACTAGTTCAACGGGAAAAGAACTGAACGTCCTTTGGGAGCGTGTCAGACTAAGTTCTTGTGGATTTTGACCTGAACAGGATACCAAGGACAACTAAACTACAGGCACAGTGATGGATCATACAGCACATTTGGTTATGATGAATCGAATACATGGTGAGTTTCATGCTGGTTCTAGACTTTAGTCAGCTGTTTGTGTTTTTAGCTTGTCATGAAACTTCCTCCATGGCCAGGTTGACTGCCTTTGTCATGAGATCTTTTGGGCTAGCGAGGGGCTTCGTCTTCATAGATCCGAATGTCCTTCAGAGTGCAAAGGATTGGTTGATCAGCCAGCAGGTTTCGGACGGCTGTTTCATGCAGCAGGGAACTCTGTACCACTATGAACTGAAGGTGATCGCATATTTCTTCAAATGCCCCATAATGTAATCAAGGGATTAGACAATTCTTAATCCATATACTGGTGTTTTAGGGTGGAGTTGATGATAACATTACCATGACCGCCTACATCACTGCATCACTGCTTGAGATGGGCGTCCCCTCCACGGTAAACCTCAGTAGTTGTATGAGCTCCTTACAGATGACCTTCCTGTTCTGGCTTTAGTCTGACACTTGCTTTGATTTTCAGGATCCCGTCATTACCAACGCTCTGTCTTGCTTGAGGCGTGTTGTTGGGAACGTGGGAAACACTTACACCACGGCTCTTCTGGCCTACACCTTCAGTCTGGCTGAAGAGACCACCACTCGATCACAGCTTCTAGCCACCTTGAACAATCTTGCCATTTCTGAAGGTGAAATTTACCAGCCTCTTGTTTGAGATTATCATCAGGTTCTTTGGCATCAACTTTATCCCCTCCATCTCATCCTAAGGCACTAAACTCCATTGGTCTCAGACTACATCTGGTGATACTGTGGCGGTGGAGATCACCTCTTACGTGCTGCTAGCGGTTCTCACAGTTAAGCCCCTCACAACGGCTTCTCTGAGCTATGCTAACCGCATTGTCAACTGGCTGGTGACCCAGCAGAATCCCTATGGAGGCTTTTCCTCCACCCAGGTGCCTCTGACTACCAAACATGAGCACAATCAACCATATCTGAGTGGAGTTTTTAATAATTTGCTTGTTTTAGGACACTGTGGTGGCTCTTCATGCCCTGTCTGTGTACGCTGCTCAAGTGTTCAGTTTGGCTGGGTCCAGCACCGTTACCGTACAGTCCTCAGTAGTAGGCGGAGACTCTTATAGCTTCAGTGTGAGTCGGGACAACAGGCTGCTGTATCAGGAGAAGCCGCTGAAGAATGTTCCCGGCAAATATAGTATTAAAGCGTCAGGATCCGCTTGTGTGTCTGTGCAGGTCTGTATCTTCATCCTCTCCATTTCTGTTTCTTTTGTGCACATACTAATTGTATTTTACTTATCATAGATTGCGTGTTTCTACAACATCCCGACACCTGTTAAAGTCTCCAGAACGCTGAGTGTCGAAGCGAAGGTGACTGGAGACTGCAGACCGCTTGGGGCTAATCTTATGTTGAACTTCACAGTGAAGTAAAGACATCTTTGACTTTCTTAATCAGCTCCTGTTTATAGTTTTAATGCCCTGAAAGATGCTTGTTCCCGTTGTCTAAACGTCTATTCCCCTTCAGATACAATGGTGCACAAGCAAGTACTAACATGGTTATCGTGGACATTAAGCTCCTGTCGGGCTTCACAGCAGATACGTCACCGGTTTGTATTGGTTTAAGATGACTTGTAAGATGCTTGAAGCTCCTTCAGATGTAATTATCTGTAAATGATGGTCTTTTATTCTCAGCTTGGTTCTCCACCCAAGTCGTTTGCTCCGCTAGTTGAGCGGGTTGATGCTGAAGATGATCATGTCCTAGTGTATCTGAAAGAGGTGAGGCTACACTGGGTACATTACTAGCTGCCACCATCGTGTATGTGCATCTTTGCTCTTCATCTCTTCTGTATTGCAGGTTCTCAAAAACTTCCCCATAACTTACACACTACGGCTAAAACAGGTTCTTGCAGTCTCAAATCTCAAGCCAGCAGTCATCAATGTTTATGACTACTATCAGACAAGTAGGCTTTCATCGACTCATGAGTTTGGCTGAATTGGCTGTATGCCCAGGCTAATTTCTTGTCCTTTTTTTTTCAGGTGATCAGTTTGAGACCACATACACATCCCCCTGTCCATGATTGTACAGTAGTACTGGCTACAAAACATGAATCAAATAAAACTTTTTATACAATCAGTGATGTGTTGCATGTTTCTGTGGATCAAGTTTGTTTGAAGCTGGAAGTCCGAAGCAGCTTTACTGTGATAACAAAATGGCCTCAGTCCAGCATAAATTCAGTTATGGCTTATCTTTTTGTTCTCATATAATGGTGGCAATGCAGACAGATGATAATGTTGAATATTAAATTTCTGCAACTAAGCAAACCAAAGGTGACACTGGTAACTTGGAGCCAGAACTCCATCAGGAGACAGAATGGAGAACTGTGGGAGAACCCAGGCTCAGTTGAGGACTAGTTCTCCACTGTCCAGCGAACTGTGTATGATCATGATTCAGGCAGCATTACGGGTCAGGTTGGAACATTTTGCACTGAGTTTTTATTTGTCCTGTGTGACTTCTAGTAATCTGCATTGAGGTAAGGAATGGTTTAATGGCTGTTTTAAACTGGGACTTTTCAATCACTTTTGGATTATTTAAAAGCAGGACTCTAAATGCTCCTGTATTACCACTTTTGTTAATTCACTAATAGCATTTTTACTTTACATTTATTCATTTAGCAGACGCTTTTATCCAAAGCGACTTACAAATGAGAACAATAGAAGCAGTTAAACTAACAGTAGGACAACAATACGTAAGTGCTATAACCCCTCTCAGTTTAATTTTAGTGCTTTTTTTTTTTTTTTTTTAGAAGAGAAGAGAAAGTGTTAATTCTACTGACTCAAGTGCTGCCGAAAAAGATATGTCTTCAGCAGTTTCTTGAAAGTGGCTACTGACTCAGAAGCTCTGGTTGAGTTAGGCAGATCATTCCACCAGCAGGAATGATCTTTTTAGAAGTTCTCTTTGTGTTCCCTACAAAAAAGGAAGGTACTGTTATTCAAGTGGGGTACATTTACATTAAAAAATGCACCCCTAACCTTGTCTGTTTCTGTTCTTCTATAGGTTTTACATTAATTAAGCATTTAAAATGTGACCAATACCTGAAAGCTCTTCCTCAATCTAATTCAATGTTATACTTCTCAGTGATTAATGCTAAAGTTCTGGCATGAAACTAGTCTAGATGGTGCAGGCTAATAGGTCTTTAACTCACCTGTTCATAATCGGTTATCAATAGGGTGCAGCTGATTGGTTCTTGCATATTCAGTAGCCAATGAGCTCGCCGTTTAACCATCAAATACTTGGTCAGCATTTGCCTTAACAGTGCAGTGTGGTTTTAGAAATCCAACATCAAAGATAAGTGTAATATGTGGGATTCACTGTCAAATTGTGTTGACAACCATTGCATGAGACAGATATGAAATGCCAAGTAATCACGCTTTAGCAATGTAACTCAGACAATAGATATAGTAATATCAGCTCAAATATTCAAGTTCTTTTTTAAATATCGTAAAATCATGATTCGTAAATTGAAATGTTTGCAGTACATTTTTATTATCTTCGTGGAGACACTGCTATATAGCATCTTCATTAAGCACCATCACTGAATTCAGAGAACTTTTGTGACCCATAGTCACAGGCCAATAGAGTTAAGCCATTCGGCATGGTAGCCCAGATGTCCATAGTCACAGGCCAATAGAGTTAAGCCATTCGGCATGGTAGCCCAGGCGCCCATAGTCACAGGCCAATAGAGTTAAGCCATTCCGCATGGTAGCCCAGGCGCCCATAGTCAGAGGCCAATAGAGTTAAGCCATTTGGCATGGCAGCCCAGGCGCCCAGTCACAGGCCAATAGAGTTAGGCCATTCCGCATGATAGCCCAGGCGCCCATAGTCACAGGCCAATAGAGTTAGGCCATTCCGCATGATAGCCCAGGCGCCCATAGTCACAGGCCAATAGAGTTAGGCCATTCCGCATGGTAGCCCAGGCGCCCATAGTCACAGGCCAATAGAGTTAAGCCATTCGGCATGGTCGGCATGGTAGCCCAGGCGCCCATAGACACAGGCCAATAGAGTTAAGCCATTCGGCATGGTAGCCCAGGCGCCCATAGTCACAGGCCAATAGAGTTAAGCCATTCCGCATGGTAGCCCAGGCGCCCATAGTCAGAGGCCAATAGAGTTAAGCCATTCGGCATGGTAGCCCAGGCGCCCATAGTCACAGGCCAATAGAGTTAAGCCATTCCGCATGGTAGCCCAGGCGCCCATAGTCAGAGGCCAATAGAGTTAAGCCATTTGGCATGGCAGCCCAGGCGCCCATAGTCACAGGCCAATAGAGTTAGGCCATTCCGCATGATAGCCCAGGCGCCCATAGTCACAGGCCAATAGAGTTAGGCCATTCCGCATGATAGCCCAGGCGCCCATAGTCACAGGCCAATAGAGTTAGGCCATTCCGCATGGTAGCCCAGGCGCCCATAGTCACAGGCCAATAGAGTTAAGCCATTCGGCATGGTCGGCATGGTAGCCCAGGCGCCCATAGACACAGGCCAATAGAGTTAAGCCATTCCGCATGATAGCCCAGGCGCCCATAGTCACAGGCCAATAGAGTTAAGCCATTCCGCATGATAGCCCAGGCGCCCATAGTCACAGGCCAATAGAGTTAAGCCCTTCGGCATGGTGGCCCAGGCGCCCATAGTCACAGGCCACTCTTCTGGACTGAGATCTGGTGACACTGGAGGCCGTTTGAGTTTAGTGAACTCAGTCATGTTCAAGAAACCAGTTTGAGATGATTTGAGCTTTGTGTCGTGTGTGTTATCCTGCGTTAGATGATGGTCATTCAGTGCTAGACATGATCAGCATCAATACTCTGGTAGACTATAGCGTTTAAACGACGCTCAATAGCTAATAAGAGAACCAAAGTGTGCTAAAAAATATATATCACATCACCTGAACCGCAGGATGATCCATGCTTTCATGTTGTTTACTCCAAAATCTGACCCGACCATCTGAATGTCACAGCGGAAATCCAGACTCATCAGACCAGGCGATGTTTCTCCAATCTTTTATTGTCCAGTTTTGGTGAGCTCGTATGAATCGTAGTGTCACACAGACAGCAACAGTGTAGGCCTAGATCTGGACCACATCTGGTACATGTGTTTCAAACAATACAGAAAGATGCAGTATTTCTATCTGTAATGGGATATGCCAGTCTCCTTTCTTCCTTTGACAATAAAGGCATCCTTATAAATGTTTTGTACATCATTATTTATTGTTGCACAGAACCACACACACACACACAGCATTAAAAAAAGACCATGAACTCATATAAAATCAATAATGATCACAAAGATGTCTTCAACTAGATTCAAATATCAGGGTTCAGTAACAGTGAATTATATAATCATAGATAATAGGTGGCTGTATTTGTGTCTGTATGGGCCACGAGATTGACCCGGTAAACGACGGTCTCGTCTCCTCTGACGGTCAGCAAAGCACACGCTTCAACCACTGCGTTCGGCTGGAACACAAAAACACACACACTTCTGACTGATAACCCTGGACAAGCCGTGGTAAAACACAAACTACACCAGTTATACTGTAACCTACAGTGCAGTTCCACTTCTGTGAACACAGCTTATTTTATTATCATATGACTGAGGATTATTTAATATTCACACAAAATATGACCTAGAACCTGGAGCTCGCAAAAGTTGCTGACAGAGGACAGAAGAAGATGATCTATAGAGGAATTTGGAGTCGAATCGAAGAACAAACTGATGTGACGTTATTCAGGGTTGCCAACTTTGGGACTTTGGCTGGAGTGAGACTGTAAAATTTCAGTGCGTTCGCGGAGAACATTTTTGGTCACCCTAACCCTAATTTTCTACATGTCAGTCCTTGTTTACGTCACATCTATGGTTAGATTGATTTGTTTAGATCCAGTTTTTGGTGTAATTTGCGGGCGGGACAGATGGGACATGTCCCCACCACTTTTTCTCAGGATCGATTTTGTCCCCCACCACTTTTTGAAACATTGAGGCACGGATGTACCTAATACAAATAAATAAAACATCTCCAGTTAACTAGCATAGCATTAATTTAGGTCGCTATTAGGCCTCGTTTACACTGTCAGTGAAATGTGACCCAATTCCAATTTTTTACTCGTATGCGACACAGATCGGATGTGTTCTATGGCCTAATGGTGTAAACAGGAAAAGAACGCATGCATTCGGATATTTCGAGAACGGTTTCAGGCCTCGTTCATATGTGGAAATAAATCAGATGTAAATCGGATATGTGCCAATGCGACTCATGTAAACAGGCAGATCGGATTTTCCGAGGCATTAGGCTGCGTCTCCACGGTTTAATGACGAGAGAAACCCCGATGCGCATCTGCGGATGGACGGATGACCCGACGAAACATTGTGTTGTCATAGGAGAGGAGTGTGGACACACGTTGACACAACATATCAAAGGTTAGCTTGCTCATCCTAAAATTTCAGACGCACTGCTCCTCGTTAAAGCCCACCACGATCTCATGAAAGTGCATATATTGCAAAAAAAAATTTTCACGTGCCATTTACGCCAAAAATATTTTTTTCCTGCATGATACGCACTTTATGGGGTTCAATACGCACGTTTACAGTGCGTATCATATGCAAGCAAAAACTATTTTTGGCATAGCCTATAAATGGCAAGAGAAATAAAATTCGTGCTATATTCACTTTCATGAGATCGTGTTGTATGTTCCCACCAGTCCTGAGATCTTGTCCGTCCATCTGTGCAAGAAGACCCCTTTAAACATGCGCGATGTTTCAGTCAAGTGTAAACACATGACTCAGATATGGGTCACAATTTAAAGAACGTGTAAACGGACGGTCAAAAAAATCGGATATAGGGAACAAATCAGAATTGGGCATCAAGACCTGCAGTGTAAACAAGGCCTTAAGGTGATGATACACAAGGCAACTTTTTGAGCAATGTTGCTGGGCAATCTTGCCGAGCGATTGTTGCTTGGAGACTTTCCCATTGAAAATGGGCAATACATTTCTATCTGGATACTTTAGATCCGCCGTGGGCCCCGTGTCTCATCTGGTTGCCCGTTGACGGCAACATTGCCCATCAACATTGCTCAAAAAGTTGCCCGGTGTCTCATCACCTTTAGAGATCTAGCGCTTATATCTGTGTTTTTTATTTTTTAAATTAAGCTGAGCGCTAGTTGCCGTGGCGATCGGTTGCATGGATACAGTGTTCTGGTGTTGCTAAGAACTTGCAATGTAGGCTATAACTACCGGTATTATCAGACCGGCCCTCGCGGCCTCGAAAACACTACCGGCCCACCGGGAAAAGTCCCGACTCTCCCGATTGCCACTCCGCCCCTGCTGTCATTAATACGCTGTGGTAGTCTAGTCATCAACAGAATACTAACAGATTCGATTGAGAGGGGAGAAAAATGGATTCTGGCGTGACATTTCTTGCGTGGGAGTGAGAGCGTGAGAGTTGGCAACCCTGCGTTATTTCGAACAAAATCAGGCTAAATGAACATTGTTTTGAGTCCATTTCTGGAGTTTCGAAACAGCATGCTTTCTGGAAAATAACACCATCGAACACCCATTGGTCGGTGTGGTGATGATGTAATAGGTGGGTGTGGCTCTGAGGCTCCGCCTTCTTTGAGGTGTACATCTTCTAAGATTAATTTCTTCTGTTCAGTCCGTCGAGGACAGACGCGAGTGAAAACATGAACACACTGAGTAGAAACTGAAGCTGTAATTATATTTGAAAGAGACACGCCGCGTTTCCATTACCCTTCAAATTGCGCAAATTGAAATTGCGAATTGAAAATACGCCCAATGGAAACACGACAATTTCGCCAAAACTCCCATTTATTACAAAAACGGTTTTACGCTCGGTTTTTCCAGGCAATTCGAAAAAGGAATATTTCGCAAAACTGCAATGGAAACAGTTTTTGCGCATTTACAGGTCACCTGACGTAGATGTTTGGTATGTTTGGACAGATTACGAGACAGAGTTCTTTATTAAATTCATAAAAGACAAAAGAATTACAGGAATACTGGATTCTAACCATCAAAGAAATGCCACAATCCAGACCTGGAAGTAGAAATGAGGAGAAACACCCAGAAACACCTCATATGTGTCGCTCTCAAGTATAAGGGGCTTTCCTCGTCATTAATGACTGGATAACACACGTACGTCTCCTTCCATTATTAATAATGGCCAGTGCAGTGGCTGAGATATACACAAGTCATTCCAAAAATCATGATCATGGCAACGGACGTTGGTAGGTTTATCGCGAGAGGAAAAAATTATGCTTTAGTCGCATAACATCAGTTAATGGGAACGCCATCCTTTTTTTTGTTGAGATTTAGGAAAAATCACATAAGTTTTGTGCAAATCTGTAATGGAAACACTGTTTTTCCATGTTTAATACTGTAAAGCTGCTGCTTTAAAGCAATCTACTGTATAAAGCGCTGTATAATTAACGTGACGTGACCGGAGTGCTGAATTGCAAACATCAACATCACTATGATCAGATGCTTTCTGAACTGCTGTTTTCTCACCGCTGACATGTTAGCTGTGTGTTTATTGTGTTATTGAGAGGAAAGCGCAGCACATACACACATATTTATCTAAACTGGACGGCTCAGGATGTTCACTGACAGTAAATCACTGCAAAGGGGTTTCCAACTTCTTTTTCCCCCGAAGAAAGAACTTCGCTGTAAGTATATCTGGACCTTCATGTAAAAAGTACATTGATGAACTGGTGTGTGTTCTAGAAAGCAGGTTAAGCGACTTATCCGAGTTAGTTTACTTAAGAGTAAATATATAACCTCAACTTACGGTTCCAAAAACTTGGGTAACTTTAGAGTAAGAAGCCAGTAGTTCCAGGGTTAGTCAGAGGCTTTCAGTGCATTTACATGTATGCATTTGGCAGATGCTTTTATCCAAAGTGACTAACTGTACATTGCACATAAGTATGGAAGCTTGTTTCCAAAAAAATAAATAAAAAGAAGGTAATTGCGACTTTTTATCTCTCGCAATTCTGACTTTTTTTCTTTCTTTTTATCTCAGAATTGCATGATATAAAGATGCAATTGCGTGAAAAAAGTATATCACGCACTTCTAACTCTATAACTCGCAATTGCGACTATATTGTGACTGGTTTTCGCCACAGAATAAAACATTTTGAAAGATAATTGCGACTTTTTATGTCACAATTGTGAGTTTACATCTCACAACTCTGGCGTTATTTCTCAGAATTGCGAGATGTAAAAAAAAGTCGCAATTATCTTTCATAATGTTTTATTCTGTGGCGGAAACAAGCTTCCTTACATGAGGCCTACAGTTCATCAGTTCACGCATTCCCTGAGAATCAACCCCATAATCTTGCCGTTGTTTCTGTAGTGCCACTCTACATCTATAATGGGCACGACAGCACAGATCACACTATTATCTCAATGTTTCTGACGTCAGCACTCACAGCGAGGCCAGTAGACGGCACCCAGCTGAGGGTGATGGGACGCCGGTGTCCTGCATCCACACTGCCCTGCACCGGTGTCACTCTGAAGCCCTGCTGCTCGACCGCGGAGAGGTTCTCCCAGAGGAACTCCACCGTCTGACGGCAGGAGACAGGATTCATCAGCTGGAAACACTTCAAACATGTCATTATGTCTTCAGGTGAACTGGTCACTTACTTTTTTAGTGGCCGGCTTTGACCCGAGGACACATCCCACGTGGAGTTTGCGCGTGGCTGCGATGGCTCTGCCCTCTTCATATTCACTCCTAAAAGTCAGCAGCAAACTCTTGCTGTCTACACAACGTGTGAAAAAATGACAAAGATACGGAAATCAGGGATAACAGCTCAAAAAAGTGCTTTTTGTGTTTCGACCAATGGTGTGAGTTTGACCAAGGATCATCTGAATGTCTAACCAATGAGAGAAGAGAAGAGTGTTTGGGAAACCTGAGACTTCTAATGATTAATAATTAAGACTTCTCTTATACCAATTAAGATATTTAATACTTAATTTTGATACAAATTGATTTCTGACAGGCATGTATAGCAGGAATGTGGACCAGACTCAAAAGGTCTGACTACATACACAAGTTAAACATGTTAGAAGGGTTGCAGAAGGAAATACAGGCCAGGCTTAGCATGACTACATTAAACACAACAACAGAACGCGGTACCTTGATGTCCTGATGTGTATATATGCGAAGGGATGAGTGATTCAGGACAGGCGTCCACTGGATCCCCTCCACAGACAAACATGTCTGTACATGAAGAGCCGCTGAGCTCCAGCACACACACCGTTTGCTATCAGCACATTCACACACACACACAATTATTTTTGTCAAGACATTAGAACTGGCACTGCTGTGTATGAACCGCACAGGCTTTACCCCTCTGGTGTTGTTCATTTGGGAGATATACTAGTGTTGTTCACGGTCAAGAGTGACCGAACACCTGACATTTTTATTTTCAGTAAAATCAATGTAATATATTTTTGTTAATCATTTTTTTTAGTTTGTATTTTGAGATAATTGTATGTTACTATATTATGTTAAATATTAATGCAATACTTACAAGAATTTTCCCCCTTGAAAATAACACAATACATGTTTTATCATTAATTTTCAATTAAAGCTCTATTTCAGGTTAAAATAGAGACAATGCCTTTAAAAAATCCAATTTTTGAAGGCAGATTGTAAAATCTTCTGTAATGTTGTGGTGTAACCACTAGATTCCTATATAGCTCTATATAAAGAGGCTTGCAAATTGGGCTTACTAAATGTGGGCTTACTTTTACATTCACATTTAATTATTTAGCAGACGCTTTTATCCAAAGCGCCGTACAGATGAGGAGAGCACTAGAAGCAGCTTGTGGATTTGGATGTACATGTAGACATTTTTTAAAGACTACTTTTTGCCAAGGTTTATATATATTTTTGATTGAAATGTTGATTTGAAGTGTCAAGTTTTTCCATTAATTTTACTACAGTCAAACAGAGAGAAAGACATTTTGTTACATAATAACATATATCAAAATTCAATAAAAAAAAGAGGAATTCTGTACCAGAGCTTAATCAATCTGTGTCTGATCTGATCAGTTTTGGTGTATTGGGTGGAGTGTGTATATTTTAGACTGTCGTCCTTCACTAATGTGTGCTTTTTTCTGCATCGTGGCTGATTTGCAGATTGCACCCCCCAACAATTGATGACTTTGTTCATATTTGTTGTATTTTCTATGGCAGTTATTTCTGACCGCGAGCAACAAAGTGTGACTTTTTTTTACTACTATTTAGCTTTTTCTAATCAAGTCCACGATTTGTTTTGTAGTCACATAGCGACTGCCACAAAAGTAACTGAGTTTCGTACCATTCCAATGAAAAAACAAACAAAAAATTGGTCTAAAATGACAAAACATCCAAGGGTTAAAAATCATATTCCGTAATTATATTGTCAACAGGGAGGGAAATTAACATCCACCACTCAAATGTGCATATTTGCTAACACTCTGCAATAAGGTTTCATTTATTAATATCCTATCCGCTAACTACATTAGTTAACAAGAACTAACAATAAGCATTTATTAATCTTGGTCAATGGTAATTTCAACATTTACTAATACATTTTTTAAATCCAAAAAAAGTGTACTGTGAAATATATGAACGAACAATGAACAATGAATTAGATCTTTAACTAACATTAACAAAGATCAAAAACGCTGGTAGAATATATTGTTAGTTCACGTTAGGTAATGCATTAACTAATGTTAACAAATGAGACCTTATTGTAAAGTGTTACTGCATATTTTAATGTGCATATTATTAAAAATTCTTGCATTAATCTAACAAAATGTGTTTTGCTTTAAGCCATTAAAAATTGCCAATAGAGTAAGAAAAATAAATCCAAGTGGCAATAGTATATACACACACACACACACACATATATAATATACTATAAATAATACTATATAATAAACTAATAAACATGGGGCAAAAAAGTGTCCTATCCTGACTGTAGTTTGTATTGGTGTGCAGATGATGTCTAACTTTGTTGATGAGCTGGACTCTGAGACGGTCTCTGAAGTGGAGACTCTGGTGATCGGGGTGAAAGGTCACAGTGATGTCAGCAGCAGCAGCAGGAGGAACAGCGCCACCTGATGGAGACACGCTGAACACACTCAAGCCGCTGTGGTTCTGAGGACCTGAGAGAAGGATGGACACATGAGGATACTAACTGATGACTTCATACTGTAGATGTGGGCTTTTTTATGAGCCTGCAAGTTCCATTAAATCATCAAAATATTTAATATTTTTTAAATATTTTACATGTGATGAAAGAACAATACATCTGACACAATTGTTTGTCAAAAAAACGCAAACTACAATACTTTTTTTATTACAGGTTTTATTTTACTATGTAAAAAAAAAAAAAAAGTGTTCATAATTTCAGCTTGTCTGCACAATTTGGCATGTTTCTTTGCATTTTCAAAAATAAAACAATTGACTCCAAGTTCAGCTATGAAATATGCTTACAAAACCTTGTTTAATATTTAAATAAAGGGTGAAGATGTCAATTCTCCACGGCCAGACATCACTGTACAACACCGGTCAAAAGTTTGAAAACATTAAAATCTTTAAATGTTTTTAAAAGAAGTCTCTTCTGCTCACCAAGGCTGCATTTATCTGACCAGAAATACAGTAAAAACTGTAATATTGTGAAATATTATTACAATGTAAAACATCTGTTTTCTGTGTGAATATATAGTAAAGTGTAATTTATTTCTTTGATCAAAGCTGTATTTCCAGCATCATTTCTCCAGTCTTCAGTGTCACATGATCTTATTTCACATTGTCATATTGCACTGTTTTCACTGTATCTTTGACTAAATATTTGCAATGTTTCCAAACTGTTGACGGGTACAGTATATCTGCAATAAATGAGCATGTGCTGTTAAGAGTTCTGGTAACACTTTACAATAATGTTCATTAGTTAACATTAGTTAATATATTAACTAACATGAACTAACCATGAGCAATACATTTGTTAATCTTTGTGAACGTTAGTTAATAAAAATACAGCTGTTATATATATATATATATATATATATAAAAAATACAAGGCATGAGTCATACTGTTATCCCAGCTAACAAAAATATTTTGCTAACGTTGCCATTAAGTTATGAAAACATTATGGTTTTTTAAATGTTTAAAAAATGTTTTTTGTCGGCTATATGAATGTTAAGGGACCCCTGGAAACATTATGTGCATTTTGAGAACATTAATAAAGAGCAGATAACTTATGAATGAACATTCTATTAATGTTACTGGAAGAATGTTGGTTCATAACTTTGAGAGAACGTTCCGTTAGCTGGGATGAGAGATTTGTTTGGGATATTTTGCTTTTTGGGAGCTTGACTTCGCAAATGTTTTGCTTGAAGTTTTAAAATTCTGCCAAACATTTCCTTTTGTGTTGCACAGAAGACGGACATTTGAACAGGTTGATTAAATAATGACAAAACGTATGTTTTTAGGTGAACCTTCCTCTAAAAGCCGTGTGTTTTATGGGCAGAATCTCCCGGCATGTGTGTGTATAGTGTGTGTCACTCACCCAGATGTGCAGTGGAGTCCATGAGCGACAGAATCCTCTCGCTCTCTAACCTCACACTGAAGCGCACGTCCAGCGACGAGGCGTTCTGCAGCTGAACACACACACCAGCTCAGTCATATTACATTACAATGATTTATGATCATGTGACACTGAAGACTGGAGAATGATGCTGAAAATTCAGCTATTCATTTCTTTTGAACGGTAGTGTATAGCAATAAGTCCAATAACAGAGCGGTTATCTTACTCGCTCATTAAATTTAGCAGATGATTGTGACTTACAGTACAGTACAGTACAGTACAGTAGTTTTGCTCCAGGTTACAGTGGTGACTGGAGATTTTACACACCTGATCTCAGGTAGAATAACAAGAAACAGCATGTAAAACTGCACAAAAACACAGTCTCCAGAACGGATCCTATGCTGACAGTGACCTCTAGTGTTGAACTGCAGCATGAACATGACATTATTCATCCAGTAGTCAGAAAATAAATAAAAAATATACCTTTAAAGGAACACTCCGACTTTTTGGGACTTTAGCCTATTCACCTTATCCCCCAGAGTTAGATAAGTCCATACATACCTTTTTCATCTCCGTGCGTGCTATAAGTCTGTTTGACGCACCCACCGCTAGCCTAGCTTAGCACAAAGACTGGATGTAAATGGTTGCAGCTAGCATACTAATCCAAATAAGTGACAAAATAGCGCAAACATTTTCCTATTTACATGTTGTGATTTGTATAGTCACAGAGTGTACAAAAACAAAGTCACATGAGACACAGACATATTTTAACCGTATAAATACTCTATGTATAAATAATGGGAACTATATTCTCTTAAGGCGAAGCACTGCTACTTGGGCGGAGTGATAACCGCAGCACCTGAGACGCGCCGTACCCAAACTCTGAACGAACTCTCTGCTCCTCACCACGGCGCGTCTCAGGTGCTGCGGTTATCACTCCGCCCAAGTAGCAGTGCTTCGCCTTCAGAGAATATAGTTCCCAGTATTTATACGGTTAAAATATGTCTGTGTCTACTATTAGTGTCTACTGTATCTACTATCTACTATTACTCTACTATTACTAACATACGTAAATCAAACGTCACACGTCAGAGGCGGTGCAATCCTAACAATCTCCGTACCCTTCCGGTGTCTTCTAATACTTTATTCTCTTTTCCTATTGGTCTCTGGAACTGCCAGTCCGCTGTTAACAAAGCTGATTTCATTACATCTTTTTCAAGTCATTCAGGTCTCAGTCTATTGGCCCTGACTGAGACCTGGATCAGACCAGAGGACACTGTCACACCTGCTGCCCTCTCCACTAACTTCACTTTCTCACACAGCCCCCGTCTGACCGGAAGGGGTGGTGGTACTGGTCTGCTCATCTCAAATGACTGGAAATTTGATCCTTTACCACCTCTATTTGACAACAGCTCATTTGAATCACATTCAATTACCATCACTAGTCCTATAAAAATCCATTTTGTAGTTGTATATCGTCCCCCAGGTCAACTTGGCAGTTTTTTGGAGGAGCTTGATGTGCTACTCTCATCCTTCCCAGAAGATGGTACTCCTCTTGTAATTCTTGGAGACTTCAACATCCACCTAGAAAAACCTCAGGCTGCTGATTTCCACACCCTGCTTGCATCATTCGACCTCAAACGAGTATCTACTGTGGCTACTCACAAATCAGGTAACCAATTGGACCTCATCTACACGCGCTACTGCTCTACGGACAATACACTGGTCACTCCACTGCACACCTCAGATCACTTCCTCCTCACTCTCAACCTCAACCTGCCTCAGAACACAACACACACTCCTCCACAGGTCACCTTTCGACGAAACCTACGCTCACTTTCACCCTCTCACCTATCCTCTTCGGTCTCATCCACACTTCCTCCACCTGATCAGCTCTCAACACTTGATACTAACTGTGCAACTGATACTCTATTCTCCACTTTAACATCCTGCTTGGACAACTTCTGTCCCCTTTCCTCCAGCCCAGCCCGCGCCACACCCTCTGCCCCCTGGTTAACTGATATTCTTCGCGAACATCGTACTAAACTCAGGGGTGCAGAGAGGAAGTGGCGCAAATCGAAAGATTCGACAGACCTGGGTCTTTATCAATCCCTTCTCTCTTCCTTCTCTGCTAATATCTCTACTGCTAAAATGGCTTACTATCACAACAAAATTATCAATTCTTCTGACTCTCGCATGCTTTTCAAAACCTTCTCCTCTCTTCTTAACCCTCCTCCTCCTTCATCAACCCTAACAGCTGACGATTTTGCCACATTCTTCATAGAAAAAACAACCACCATCAGCGGCCAATTTACCAATCCACAAACTGACACACACATTTTACCAACAAACGCACACATTCTACCCTCCTTCTCTCTACTTTCAGAGGCGGAAGTCTCTAAACTCCTCCTTTCCAATCGCCCTACTACCTGTCCGCTTGATCCTATCCCCACTAATCTACTTCAAGCCATTTCTTCCTCAGTTGTACCCACACTCACGCACATCATAAACACCTCTCTTCACACTGGTACCTTTCCCACAGCTTTTAAGCAGGCTCGAGTAACCCCACTGCTTAAGAAACCCAATCTAAATCCAGCACATCTAACAAGTTACAGACCGGTATCTCTTCTTCCATTTGTCGCGAAAACACTTGAACGAGTCGTTTTCAACCAGATCTCCTCCTTTCTTACACAGAACAACCTCCTGGACGACAATCAGTCTGGTTTCAAAAGTGGACACTCAACTGAGACTGCCCTGCTCTCAGTAATTGAAGCTCTGAGACTGGCAAGAGCAGCTTCCAAATCCTCAGTCCTCATCCTGCTGCATCTGTCTGCTGCTTTTGACACAGTTAACCACCAGATCCTCCTGTCAATCCTAAAGATGAAGGGCATCTCGGGAACTGCACTCCAATGGTTCGAGTCTTACCTCTCAGGTAGGTCCTTTAGGGTGTCGTGGAGAGGTGTGGCATCTAAGACCCAACATCTAGCTACTGGGGTGCCTCAGGGCTCAGTGCTTGGACCACTCCTCTTCTCCATCTACATGACATCACTAGGATCTGTGATTCAGAAACATGGCTTTTCCTATCATTGCTACGCTGATGACACGCAACTCTACCTCTCATTCCAGCCTGACGATCCGACGGTAGCAGCTCGTATCTCAGCCTGCCTGACAGACATTTCTGGCTGGATGAAGGACCACCACCTTCAACTAAACCTTGCGAAGACAGAGCTACTTGTGGTCCCGGCCAACCCAACACTTCATCACAACTTCTCCATTCAGCTAGGCTCGTCATCCATAACTCCATCAAGGTCAGCTAAGAACCTTGGGGTTGTAATTGATGATCAGTTGAAATTCACAGACCACATTGCTAGAACTGCCCGGTCCTGCAGATTTGCCTTGCACAACATTAGGAGGATCAGGCCCTTCCTTACAGAGCATGCCACACAACTCCTTGTCCAAGCACTTGTTTTATCCAGACTGGACTACTGTAATGCTCTCCTGGCTGGTCTTCCAGCTTGCTCTGTTAAACCTCTACAACTGATCCAGAATGCTGCAGCCAGAGTAGTCTTCAATGAGCCGAAGAGAACACACGTCACTCCTCTCCTCACACAATTGCACTGGTTGCCAGTTGCCGCTCGCATTAAATTCAAGGCACTGACGTTGGCCTACAGAACAACCACTGGCACTGCTCCATCTTACCTAAACTCATTACTTCAGACTTATGTGCCATCCAGAAACCTGGGCTCTGCTAGCGAATGTCGTCTTGTGGTACCATCTCAAAGAGGCACAAAATCTCTTTCTCGGACCTTTACCATGGCTGTTCCCTGTTGGTGGAATGATCTGCCTAACTCAACCAGAGCTTCTGAGTCAGTAGCCACTTTCAAGAAACTGCTGAAGACATATCTTTTTCGGCAGCACTTGATTCAGTAGAATTAACACTTTCTCTTCTCTTCTATTCTATTCTAAAAAAAAAAAAAAAAAACATGCACTAAAATTGAACTGAGAGGGGTTATAGCACTTACGTATTGTTGTCCTACTGTTAGTTTAACTGCTTCTATTGTTCTCATTTGTAAGTCGCTTTGGATAAAAGCGTCTGCTAAATGAATAAATGTAATGTAATGTAAATCTCATGTGACTTTGTTTTTTGTACACTCTGTGACTATACAAATCACAACATGAAAATAGGAAAATGTTTGCGTTATTTTGTCACTTATTTGGATTAGTATGCTAGCTGCAACCATTTACATCCAGTCTTTGTGCTAAGCTAGGCTAGCGGTGGGTGCGTCAAACAGACTTATAGCACGCACGGAGATGAAAAAGGTATGTATGGACTTATCTAACTCTGGGGAATAAGGTGAATAGGCTAAAGTCCCAAAAAGTCGGAGTGTTCCTTTAAAGGGCCAATTGTGAGCCAGATCTACCCCTTAAAAGGTGCATATTAGTACCTTGTGTAGTAATATATACCTTTGAGGATCTACTATCAAACTTTTAGGGGTAAATAAGGTACAAAGATGTCCGTTTAAGGAAACAGTGACAAGCTTTTGTACGCTTAAACTTAGTATAACTTGAAGTATAATTTGATAACTGTACATGTTCCTTCAGTTAACAGGAGTGTACAATGCACCCTGAACAAAATTAGTATTTTTGTCTTATTTTTCATTCCAAGCATCTAAAATTTCTTAAATCGAGATACATTTACTGAAGAAGCAGAATGATTTAAGATACTGAAAATTAAGCGAGTTTTTGCTTAAAACAAGAAAAAGAATCAGTCACTGGGGTCAGAAAAATTATTTCGTTTTCCCTTTGGATTAAGTTTATTTTTCTTACTCCATTGGCAGATATGTTTTCTTGTTACTAAATTGATCATTTTTGATAATCCACATGTTGATCTGATTGGTTACAAGGTCGTTTGTGACGATTTCAAACCGTGTTTTTGAGACTGTCTTTGGTTCACTGCAGTTTTAAGGAGAAAATACTCAGCAATGCTGTCGACTTATGAACTTACACATGGTGTGTCTTAAAGCGTATTAAAAACACCACATAGACACATAAACAACATTAAAAACTGGATTTTCAGCTTTAAGTCATTTTGCTTCTCAAGTAAATATCTCTTGATTTAACAATTTGTACTGGAAAACAAGGCAGAAACACTGGAGAAGAACATCTGCTAATGTTATGAATTCAAATTTCAGAGAGCAATGTAGAGTTGATACCCTGAACACTTGCGAGGCGCTCTCGTTCTCAGGAACGTAGTCAAAGTTGATGTGTCCTTCGTGTGAGCAGGAGAGGACGGGGTCGACAGCTTCAGCACACAGAGAGATCTCCAGGGTCATCTGACTGCAGCTCACCTCCAGAGTCTCATAATACTGACAACACAACACATATTTCACATGATGAATACCAGCGGATTCAGTGGCAGAACTGGGTAACAGTCCAGTCATTTTATGAAAAAAGGTTGAACAAATTGCAACAGAAGCAAACTCAACTGATTTTGTATCCTCAATATGTCCTGAGTAAGGGAAAAAAAAAATCTCATTCGGGGGAAAGTTTCGAAAAAGACCCAAATATAGCCTATTCATTCTTTTTCGCACGTGAATTAGGGTAAAAATTTTAAATATTTTTTTTATTTAATAATAATTAATAAAGGCTGCTTTCTAAAGTACTTCTTCCTGTATTAATGCTCATGGGTAGCTTAAATGGGTTCCATTCAGACCTTAACATTAAGTATTTTACTGTTATATGTCAACAAGATTCAACAAGACATGTTCACCTGCTATACCCAATGTTACATATGTAATTAGATTATGTTTGCCCATGTTAACAAACAATAAAAAAAAACTTGTAATACATTTTTTGTTTGTCCCATAGTAGGTAAGTAATCAACACAGTAATTTTTATGGTGATATCTAAAGAATAATTTTTTTTTACCCTATTCACGTGAGAAAAAGAATGAATAGGCGTATGAATAGACAATATTTGGGTCTTTTTAAAAACTTTCCCCAAATGGGATTCTTCTGTTTTTATTCCCTTACTCAGGACATAATTGAGGATACAAAATCAGTTGAGTTTGCTTCTGTTGCAATTTGTTCAAGGTTGACCCCCATTTTTAAAATGACTGGACTATAAATGCAGTGAATCTGACCAAACCTGTCGAGAAAATGCCTGGCTCATATTTCACCAACAATAAAGACAGTACGCATTACAGTAATGAGAATAATGAGTAACAAATGGTTTTGCATTACTATGATTTTTTTGGGAAAGGGATAGTTCACCCAAAAATGAAAATTCGGTCATAATTTACATCTAAGATATGATAAGCACAGATGTTTGAGTGAAAAAAAGTACAAGCTTCTGTGTTCACCAAATATTTGTTGATCATTGTTTATATGTATATAAAATAGGGCTGTCAAATGATTAATCACGATTAATCACATCCAAAATAAAAGTTTTTTTTACATAATATATGTGGGTGCACTCTGTATAATTATTTTGTATATATATAAATACACACACATGCATGTATATTTAAGAAAAAAATATTATTTATATATAAAATATTTATATTTATATATAATATAAATTATATATAAATCTATATACCGGCACAGTATATACATGAAAATATTTCTTAAATATATACAAGCATGTGTGTGTATTTATATATATAAAATAATTATACACAGTGCACCCACCACTGATCTATATAGAATGACTGGATAGCTCATGACATCATAAACAGTGAAGCCACCGCGCCGCCATATTGTGATTCCCTAGTGAGCTCACGCGTTCTATTGAATCAATAGGAAATTGTATGATTTGACTGAGAAAACATTGCATAACGAGACAAAGTCTTTAAATCTAAAGTCTCCCTGAACAGTCTTACAACGCAAACATCCTAAGCATTTAAATGGGTATTTGATTAAAGTCGGAAATTATTCCTGCTTACTAAAAAATTAAGTATATGTGAATTGTGAACTTAAAATTGAGCTTTCTGATTGTGTTTTACAGATAGATCAGTAGTCTGTTCAAGTATTTGATTAGTTAGCAAGAACATGTCCAGGAAATGCATAATACAAATTGTATGGGTTAATGTACACCTGTTTCACCTCTTATTTACCCCTTATTTACACTGCACACGTCTGCGGCGCGTTTACAGCTGCGACACGGCTACCGGAGCTGATCGCGCCCACAAATCGGCAAATCACGTGGAAATGCTCCCTGTGTGAGTTGACACCGCGTGAATGTAGGAATAAAACATTTTCGGAGCCATAATGCGCCGCAGATGTGTGCACTGTAAATAAGGGGTTTACACATAGGCCTACTCCGTTTGCAGTGCATATTTTTTTACCATACCCATGTCAACAGGTTGGAGCTTTCACTGCACGCGGATGCCCGTGCGGTGCGTGCAGAGATTGTTTGTGCTGCAGGCGCTGAATTAAAGTGACAGCTCATGGTTCGTGGTCAAACTGAACACGGATTGACATGAAAATATTAAATATATGCATTTAATTAAATTTATAAGAAGTAATGCATTAAATAATAATACGTTTATTGGGTTTAAACTTGAATACGTCTGTGAAAGAATGCATAGTAGGCTATAAACACATTTTAAACAACACGGAAATAGCGACAATTGTGCATATAAATTACTATATATGGGCTTAAAGTACAACCTGTGAGCAGTTTTTCAAGATCCTTTTGTGATCTTCGTTTTACAGTTGTTGATGCGCAGCGGGTCATCTTAAAAGTGCCGTCGGAGCTACCTATCTCTGTATAACGGCCGTTGGAGCCCTCTGCTGGTAGGGAATCGTAAGATGGCCGCTCGAACACTTCCGGTGGCTTCACTGCTTGGTGGCAGTTTAGAACGTCATGAGCTATCCAGTCATTATATAGATCAGTGGCACCCACATACACTCACCTAAAGGATTATTAGGAACACCTGTTCAATTTTTCATTAATGCAATTATCTAATCAACCAATCACATGGCAGTTGCTTCAATGCATTTAGGGGTGTGGTCCTGGTCAAGACAATCTCCTGAACTCCAAACTGAATGTCAGAATGGGAAAGAAAGGTGATTTAAGCAATTTTGAGCGTGGCATGGTTGTTGGTGCCAGACGGGTTGTTGGTGCCAGACTCAGTTACTGGGATTTTCACGCACAACCATTTCTAGGGTTTACAAAGAATGGTGTGAAAAGGGAAAAACATCCAGTATGCGGCAGTCCTGATGGCAAAAATGCCTTGTTGATGCTAGGGGTCAGAGGTGAATGGGCCGACTGATTCAAGCTGATAGAAGAGCAACTTTGACTGAAATAACCACTCGTTACAACCGAGGTATGCAGCAAAGCATTTGTGAAGCCACAACACGCACAACCTTGAGGCGGATGGGCTACAACAGCAGAAGACCCCACCGGGTACCACTCATCTCCACTACAAATAGGAAAAAGAGGCTACAATTTGCAAGAGCTCACCAAAATTGGACAGTTGAAGACTGGAAAAATGTTGCCTGGTCTGATGAGTCTCGATTTCTGTTGAGACATTCAGATGGTAGAGTCAGAATTTGGCGTAAACAGAATAAGAACATCCATCATGCCTTGTTACCACTGTGCAGGCTGGTGGTGGTGGTGTAATGGTGTGGGGGATGTTTTCTTGGCACACTTTAGGCCCCTTAGTGCCAATTGGGCATTAAATGCCACGGCCTACCTGAGTATTGTTTCTGACCATGTCCATCCCTTTATGCCCACCATGTACCCATCCTCTGATGGCTACTTCCAGCAGGATAATGCACCATGTCACAAAGCTTGAATCATTTCAAATTGGTTTCTTGAACATGAAAATGAGTTCACTGTACTAAAATGGCCCCCACAGTCACCAGATCTCAACCCAATAGAGCATCTTTGGGATGTGGTGGAACGGGAGCTTCGTGCCCTGGATGTGCATCCCACAAATCTCCATCAACTGCAAGATGCTATCCTATCAATATGGGCCAACATTTCTAAAGAATGCTTTCAGCACCTTGTTGAATCAATGCCACGTAGAATTAAGGCAGTTCTGAAGGCGAAAGGGGGTCAAACACAGCATTAGTATGGTGTTCCTAATAATCCTTTAGGTGAGTGTATATTATGTAAAAAAAACTTTTATTTTGGATGTGATTAATCATGATTAATCATTTGACAGCCCTAATATAAAGCGTAAATTAATTTCTGTAGTTATGTAGCTGTTAGTGCAAGTATAATATCTGAGAGTTACAAAGTGTCAAAGCTAAAGAGATATTCTTTATAAAAGTTAAAGCTCAACCACACCGCTCTAAAATGCTTCGTTCACACACTCCTCCACATCTCTACGTCAGTGTGTGTGCAGAGTTTCATAACACCGGCCAAATGTACACGCAAAGAAAGAAGGCGTAACTTTTATTCTCGCTGTATTATTATTATTGTTGTACGTCGTGGAGACGCTGTGTTTTTCGTTGTGAAAGCCAAACTACTTAGTTTGGCCTTTTAAAGAGCTCTATTATGCTTTTTTGAATATGACCTGTAAAGTTGTGTGTAATAAATCTATTTGTGAATGTAAAAGGTCTGCAGAGTTTCAAGATCAAAGTGCACTACAAGTTATTGGGTAACATTTTATTTTACGACCCGCAAACAACTGCGTAAGTAAACCGAAATTACGGTGTACGTTTCTGTAATTATAGTGTACTTCCGTGTAGGTATAAGGGAACAATATGTTAAGTTTTGGGTAATAAAGGGGTAACAAGCAGATATACAAGCAAATTATTTATAATGAAATTATTTTAAAACTAACAGGTACCTATTCTGTTAATCCCGTCCTTCGGATGAGAAGTTAAACCGAGGTCCTGACTCTCTGTGGTCATTAAAAATCCCAGGATGTCTTTCGAAAGAGTAGGGGTGTAACCCCGGCATCCTGGCCAAATTTGCCCAGTGGCCTCTGTCCATCATGGCCTCCTAATCATCCCCATGTATATATATACACTGATTGGCTTCATCACTCTGTCTCCTCTCCACCAGTAAGCTGGTGTGTGGTGGGTGTTCTGGCGCAATATGGCTGCCGTCGCATCATCCAGGTGGAGCTGCACATTGGTTGTGGTTGAGGGGATTCCCCCTTCTATGTGAAGCGCTTTGAGTGTCCAGAAAAGCGCTATATACATTATTATTATATATTCCAGGCAAAAATTGTACGTCTGTTGTATATAAAAGTTATCATCACATTTCTGGCAAAATATGTACAGTGTGATTTCAAGATTATTTCTGTTCTGTTTACAGTTTGTGTTGATGTAATTTCAACATTGTGATTGTTTATTGTTAAACTTGTTTTAATAAATGGTTTTGGTTTAATTGTGCTACTGTACTTTTACAAGTACTAATTTAGAAATTTGTTGATAATGCTGATGGTGAAGCTAGGTTTGTCTGTTTCAGCATACTGGTTTAATGTTACACTTACCCTGTAACTACACAGAACAAGGAGGTAACAAGCGCCACTTTAATTTACAGCCCGCAGGAGTTACACTTACCCTGTAAAATACACAGTTGAAACGGGTAACAAACACTACTTACTATGTAACAATACGAAACAACACTATTCGCACAGTAATTACAGAGAAAGGTACTCTTAATAAGAAAAAAAAAAAAAAAACGTTTTAATTACACAGTATATTTGCCCTGACATTTAAGTATCGTTGCAATACAATGTGATAAGGTAAGTACTAAGTACTACACGTCTAAATTAAAATCATATATATGTTTAATTTTCAACCCACAGATGACACAATTACCCTGTAACATTGCACAAGAACATATTTTGCCAGAAATGTGATGATAACTTTTATATACACCAGACGTACAATTTTTGCCTGGAATATATTAACAGAATAGGTACCTGTTAGTTTTTAAATAATTTCATTATAAATAATTTGCTTGTATATCTGCTTGTTACCCCTTTATTACCCAAAACTTAACATATTGTTCCCTTATACCTACACGGAAGTACACTATAATTACAGAAACGTACACCGTAATTTCGGTTTACTTACGCAGTTGTTTGCGGGTCGTAAAATAAAGTGTTACCAGTTATTGTCTCCTAAACTGAACGATAAAGTCTGAACTGCCTGAAACGAGTCGTCAGCAACACCAGTCTCAGTTCCTGCTGAACCTGTGTAGGTCTTGATTGGCTGATCAGCGTCTCTTAGCTCCGCCCTCAAACACTAGTGTATCTGAGACTGGGAGAGTTCGGTTCGTGTTGTTCGTGTCGAGAAGACGCTGTTTTCTGCTGACAAAGCAAATCCACTTTGATGAGATTGAAACGGTGAAACCCACGCCATCGTTACTGTTCGTATCACTGTGATCAAGAGCTGAGATTCAGATATGATAATGAGCGTTTGCTTTCTGACCAATCAGAGCAGAGCAGCTCTCAGAGAGGCGGGGCTTAGAGAGACTGAATCCTTGATCGAAGCGTTTCAGACACTGAGAGGAAAGAGCTGATGCTGCACTGGAGATTATGAGAAAATTAAAGTGTTTTTTGACCTTGGATGCATTTAAACCTGTTGTAGGAGAAAAATAGCAGCACTTTAATCACTCTATTTAAATCTATTTCTCTGTAGCTATAAATACACTGTTTAATATTAAAGCATCTATCGAGCATCTAAATTTAGTTATATCTATTTTACAATCAGCTGGTGTCGCACGTTCAGATACTGACAATAATATGAAACACTGTTTGCTATGATGTGTGTATGGCAGCGGCGCTCACCTTCTTGGCCACAGAGGGAGTAAATGCGATCAGGAGTGTGTGTGTGTCCTCAGGACCGATGGATCGCATGGCGTTCAGCACAGAAAACGGCCCGTTCACATCCAGCAGTGATGATGTCAGCTGAAAGTCAGCAGGTTAAGGCTGATGTCATACACAACACATAACTGGACTACCACAAGAACTTTATCTTACCATTAACAACATTAAAGAAATATTTAATGAGTTTATATTTAAGTTTTTTATAATATACTTACATTGGAATTCTATGCGTTAACAGCAGAATGAGATGCTTGTATTTTAGTTAACATGAGTGCTTTAATTAACTCTGTTATTTGAGCTTGGTTTGAATTATCATTTTTAAAATAATTTTTGTAGGTTAGTGTGTTACTGATGGAAATGTTTCTTGAGCATTAAATCATCATATTAGAGTAATTTCTGAAGGATCATGTGACACTGAAGACTGGAGTAATGATGCTGAAAATTCAGCTTTGATCACAGGAATAAATTACACTTTACAATATATTCACATAGAAGACAGCTGTTTTAAATTCTAATAATATTTCACTATTTTTACAGTATTTCTGATCACATAAATGCAGCCTCTGTGAGCAGAACAGACTTCTTTCAAAATAACAAAAAATAAATAAAACATTGTGGCGAGGGGGGCGTGGTTCAGCGGAGTCTGTAGCGGGAGAGCGAGGGCGGAGCCGAGCGGTGAGTAAGTGGGTCAAGTTCAAATGACGAACACCTGTTTGTGATTTCAGTAATTGGCGTGAGGAGACCGCATATAAGCGGGCTGTGCTGATAACGGGAGAGAGAGAGAGACTGGAAGCTCGTGCACGCTGACGATCGGGACGAAATGTTTATGAAGCTGTGAACAGTGGAAAGAGTGCTGCCTCGTTGGTAATCTGAGAAGCTGTAGTCAGCGGGAAGAGTATTGCCTTACATGTGCAAATTGAATGTTTTTGTTTTGAGTTAATTTTGAGAGCGCAAGAAAGCGCTGTGCAAAGAGGATCTTTAATAAAGTGCACGAGCTCCACTACTTGCCGACCCTGAGTCTCCTTCCATCACCCACACACGAACCCTGAGCTACATCACACTGGTGCCGAAACCCGGGATGGAAGGAGAGGCCGCCGCCAGAACCACTCTGTCATCGCCATTTGCGGACATCATCAACGCGCTCGCGGGACTCCACCAACAACACCAGGAGGCTCTGCTGAAGATGGAGGATCAGCAACAGCGCCGTTTCGAGGCACTCCTCCAGACCCAGCATGAGGACCGCGAGCAGTTCCGGAGCTGGCTAGACCGGGAGGCTCGGGCGTCTACTTCGTCGGCCCCGGCCACGGCCCTTCCCCTCCACAAGATGGGTCCCCAGGACGACCCGGAGGCGTTCCTGGACCTCTTTGAGAAGTCGGCCGAGGCCGGGTGCTGGCCGCCCGCGGACTGGCCCATGCGTCTGATCCCGCTGCTCTCAGGCGAAGCGCAGATCGCCGCCCAGCAGCTGCCAGTCCGCAACCTCCTGGTCTATGAAGACCTGAAACGCGCCATTCTTCAGCGGGTCGGCCGTTCCCCGGAGCAGAGTCGTCAGCGTGCACGAGCTTCCAGTCTCTCTCTCTCTCCCGTTATCAGCACAGCCCGCTTATATGCGGTCTCCTCGCGCCAATTACTGAAATCACAAACAGGTGGTCGTCATTTGAACTTGACCCACTTACTCACCGCTCGGCTCCGCCCTCGCTCTCCCGCTACAGACTCCGCTGAACCACGCCCCCCTCGCCACAAACATATATATATTCCAAACCAGTAGTGTAAGTTACACAACACACATTATATAATAAAGTTATTAAGAAATGATTGAAAAAGATACCTTCACAAACTCTGAGGAAATGTTCTGGATTATCACCTTTTTCAACACCTTCTGACCTGCAAGGTTGAAACCATTACAAGTGAACAGGTCAAATGCCAGCAGTAAAGGTGATGATACACGGGCAACTTTATGAGCGATGTTGCCATCAACGGGCAACCAGGCGAGACACATGTTCCATGGCTGATCTAAATTATCCAGATAGAAATTGTCCATTTTCAAAAAGTTGCCCTGTGTATCATCACCTTAAATGGATAGTTCACCCAAAAAAGAAAACTCTGTCAGTAATTACTCTCCCTCATGTTGTTCCAACCCTGTAAGACCTTCGTTCATCATCTTCTTCTCTGTGGGCCTCAGAGTGAGTTCACGTAGTGTAACAGCGCAGCGCTACGTTAGAATTATTGACGTATTGGCCAGCATCACTCGCATCATCACACACATGACCAGCGTCGGCCAAAAGTGAGCCTACGTGTGACGTACGACACAGAAGCGCTGCGCTGTTACACTACGTGAAATCTCGAGGCCCACAGAGAAGGAAATGAATAGTTGAATAAAGTCGATATTTTTGTTTGTTTTTGCGCACAAAAAGTATTCTCGTCGCTTGATAAACTTAAGGTTGAGCCACTGTAGTCACTCGGACTATTTTAACAATGTCTTTACTAACTTTTCTGGGCCGGCAAGTTTCAATCCCTTAGAAGCCTATGGAGGAGTGATCCAGCTCTCAGATTTAATCAGAAATATCTTAATTTGTGTTCTGAAGATGAACTAAGGTCTTACGGGGTTGAACATCATGAGGGAGAGTAATTACTGACAGAGTTTTTGGGTGAACTATCCCTTTAAGAGTTGAGTTGATAGTGAAACGTGTCTCACCGACGGCCACCTGACTGAAGTGGAGTGTGTGTCGGTCCGAGACGAGAAGCAGAGCCGGTCTGACAGCGGGACAGTGTAACTCCAGAGACAGCGTCTCATGTGGGCTGAACAATAGTGACACTTCACAATAAGGTTCATTAGTTAAGATTAGTTCATGTATAAACTAACATGAAATAACAATGAACAATAAATTTTTTACAGTATTTATTAATCCTTGTTAATGTTAGATAATAAAAATACAGTTCATTGTTTGTTCATGTTAGTTCACATGCATTAACTAATGTTAAGAATTTGATTTTAATAATGTATTAGTAAATGTTGAAATTAAAGTCCCCCTGTGGTGAAAATCCAGCCTCTAAAAACCAAAGACAGTCTCAAAAACACGGTTTGAAATCGCTGGTGTTTCTGACGTCACAAACGACCTTGTAACCAATCAGATCAACATGTGATCGTCAACCAGTGGATCTCTGAGCTGAGTGAGTGAGTGGAGGCGGGGCTCATTTGCATATTCATAGAACCTCGCATACTAAATGAGGCAAGGGTGTCGAGTTACATTCAAGATATTTTAAGGCATGAATACATTATTTTTCAAGGAAAAAAGTTTAAATATGTAATTTTGGTGATCAAAGATGAGTTTTAAGGGATATAATTATTGACTACAGGGGGACTTTAACATTATCTAAGATTAATAAATGCTGTAGAAGTGTTGTTCATGTTCACACAGAGTTCCCTGGTGAACCTTAAACTTGAATAACTTTGAATGATGTTTTGAAGGAAACATTTTCAACAGTTTTATGTCTCGTTCTCTCATCATCACCTGTATCTGGGCTCCTCTGATGTGTCTGGTGTAGAAGTGAAGCAGGATATGACATGGCGAACGCGACGCTCAGTGAAAGAGCGCAGAAGTGAGGCCTTCGCAGACAAATATTCAAAAGAGCTGTGAACAAATGATATAAATATAATTATAAAACGGTTAGTTCCAGTCCTTAATTCTGATTGGTCAATAGCTGTGTTTTATTCACGATTAAACACGGCTATGACCGCTTCACCCAACGGTTCACTACACAACACCCCTAGCAACTACTCTTAGCAACGTAAACAAATGTTTGTTCTCATTGATATTGTTCATTAAAGCTTATAGAGTAGAGTATTGGTATAGATTGAGTAAGTGAGTCTACCTGCATACAGTAGATACAGATCAGTCCTATTTTCTGAATAAAAATTTGTTTGAATTTCCGCAGTAACATCTTGTCCTTTTAACAGTTAAGGGGTTTCCTGTGCCCTGACACACACGCTAGTCATTTGTCATTTGCACGTCTTGCTTCTCGGTGTTCACAAGTTTCAGTCCTTTCAATATAAAAGTCTTCTCTACTGACTGACTCACTCAAAAAGACCGTCTTCGCCGCCATCTAATGAAGAAATAATGTAACTTCTGTTGCTGTTCACGGTCAGGGATTATTTTTTACAGCGGAAGGAAGGCTTTTAGTGATTTTACCTTGTGAAAGTTGCATTGATACATTATTTTTTGGCTTTAATATTTGTATAGTGTGGTGACCGTTTTATAAAAGCAATAAGGTACTCGAGGCTAGTGCTGTATCGTGAAGAAGTCACGGTTGACTAACAACGCCCTTCAGCCGTGACTTATTCACCATACAGGACAGCCTCTCGTACCTTATTGCCTACTTATATTTTTCAATAGGCTATATGCACGCATAAGTTCCGCATTTGACGCAAGGATGCTCGTCAGTTTCCGGTTGGGGAGATTAAAGCGGAGGAAAACCGAGGAAAACGGGATTATGGCAGAGTCTTCAAAATTTACTGTCCTCCCGTCTTTGAAACGAAACTTTCATACGTTTAGATGTAATTTTATATATAGTTATGTTTATTTAATATAATTTTAAAAAGAAGCATAAACACAACGAGGTGTTTCTGTTTTGTCAGTTTTTGTGACTTACGCTTCTTTAGTATAACCATGGAGTATACAATTCAATATAAATTCTCGGTATTGCATTGGACTCTATGATCGGCGGAAGTTATCGAGCATCCTTGACCTTCACCGGATATACCGCCGTGCATAGAGCCCATTGTCCCTCTGAAATGATGGAAACGTCATAAACACAGACTGTTTTTACCCGGTTTGAAGGTCTGCTGGGCTCGGCGAGTGGAAGGGACTGCCGTTTGCAGGCGTCACTTTACTGCCTTGACCTTTTACTAAATGCAACTGAGTTTCCATTTTGCTCTGTGAAATGAAGAAAGACAGCAGGGAAGTTACAAAAGCTGGCAGTGCTGTGAGTGTGAGAAGTGATGTGATGTGTGTGAACCTTACTTTGGTGTCAGGCTGTGTGTGTTGGCAGTCGATGGACTCGTTCCTCCGGCAAAGAGCCTCTGCTTTGATGACATCATCAGACAGTGTTGGACTGAACGTCACCTGGATCAGACACCTCTGTGGAGAGACACACACACACACAGAGAGAGAGACCTGAGACTGCTTTCACACAAACACTTCAGGGCAAAATTTCAGTATTTGAGTCAAATTTGTGTAAATTGACTTTTTCATATGCTTATCCATTTACACAAATGCTAATTTTCATGTTGTTTCAAACATCTAGTAAATTAAGATGCTTTATCTGCCAAACTACAATTCAAGTGAACATGATAAAACCACTCTGGCACACATTAAGAAGAAAACCATTGTATTCACCATATATAAAGTTAACTTGTGTTCTTGGGTATTTTTCCATACATTTCAGGTTAGATAAAGTTGTCACAATTAAAAATAGATGTGTCTGAACAACTGTAAAATGTTTTTAGGAGCATGTGTGTGAATAAAAAAAGCATAAAGCATAGACATTTCACAATAAGAGACCCAGTGTATTGCAGGCTTGTTTATAAATAAAAGTCTCATTTTCTGGTTATTATTAATTTGGTTATACAACTGTATCTGTTTTCTGGACTGCCTTTCACTGAGAAGAAAGACTAAGGACATTATTTAACAGATATTTTATATATATATATATATTACTAGATTTTACTAGTATTGACACAATAATCTATTTATTTACATACATAAAGATATTTTTAAGTCGACCTATTAATAATTACATAATTATTAAATACAGTTTGAAGCAGAAATATTTAAAAACCTAGTGTACTTCATGTATTCTAATAAATTAAATCAATCTGCTTGTAAATGTCTCCTTGTATTCATTTATTAAGGAAAACCCCATTATTTGATACATTTAATGGATTTAATTGAATTTTAATGGACTTCAACTTAGGAGCACATGTGTTTCTTGGCAAGAAGTAAGCGTTACAGTTCACTAATTACAATTTTTTTGTTGTCCAAAATAATGATTTTACAATGTTTTATTGTTCCCCTTCAGTCGCTCACGTTCGACGTGACGACGTTAGGGGATCACTTCAGGGAGCCCTATCAACTTCAAGTATCTAAGAACAAGCCAATGAATGTTGGCGTGCGTGAACGGATCATGCGCCCCCGCCCCGCGGCGCGGGTATAAAACAGGAAGCGGGCGCAAGCACCCACCGTCTTTCATTTCGGAGCCGAGTTTCCTGTGACTTCTGTCTGAGATTCAACGCTTTTGAAGACTTCAAGGAAGATCTCTCTGTTCCAGTGTTGGTGTGACGGCGCGATCAGCGGTGGCCGTGAGCAGTGCAGCTCTCAAACTGCTGTTCTCACAGCACTATTGTTTGTGTGTGTGTGTGTGTCCACACAGTGGCTACCCCTGGGCGCCTCAGCACTGTGAGAGCAATTTCCTTTTTTTTTTTTTTACTAAAAGAGCAACACAAGTGGACCCTGCGTCTTTTTCAAGATGTCATTCCGCTTGTGCGTTTCTGGATACCGTCGTTCCCTGGTGCCAGCAGATGGCCACAATAGCTGCATCTTGTGTTTGGGCATTCGGCACGCTGAGGCAGCTTTTGTGGATAGTTCATGTTCCCATTGCGGGAATATGACTATCGCAGCACTTAGATCGAGACTCGCTTACCTCAAGGGAGGTGCAGTCCCCTCGCCTATGCCCCGATCTAGTGCTTATTCTGCCCCGCAGGATAGGCCTACTTCGGCGCATGACCAGGGTGATCTGAGGATTACCGTGAGGGCTTCCCCGCCGAGGCAATCTCCGCGGGCCCCTTACGCCTCTCATGTGCTGTTGCCATCGGCGCCCCTTTGCGAACGGCTCGGTCCTTCTGTGGAACGACCAGTCGTTTCCTTTGGGGCACCAGCTGACGATCAGATGTAGATCGCATCATCTGAGGGGGAGCGGTCATCTGGAGATGACGACTTGGCTGCGTTGCCCCCTTCGGGGTGTGTAGCGTTGTCCGAGCCTGATCCAGAATGGGCCGCTATGCTCTCCCGGGCCGCCGAGAAGGTCGGGCTTGCATGGAATCCTCCACCACGTCCCGAACCTTCTTGGTTGGACGATTGGTTTCTCGGGGCGGGCCGTGCTGGTTCTCAGTGCGCCGCCCCGGTACCTTTCTTTCCGGAGGTGCATGAGGAGCTTTCTAGTACGTGGAAGGCACCGTATAGTGCCCGAAGCCGTCCTAGTGGCTCCTCTCCCCTCGCCACCCTCGACGGCGGGGCAGCTAAGGGGTATGTGGAGATCCCCCCAGTGGAGCGGGCTGTCGCGATGCAGTTGTGTCCGGCGTCCGCCTCCTCCTGGCGGGGTAATCCACGCCTCCCGTCCAAGGCCTGTAAGTTCTCGTCCGGTCTAACGGCGAGGGCTTACAAGGCCTGTGGACAGGCTGCTTCCGCCCCTCATGCCATGGCGCTTTTGCAGGTCCACCAGGCCCAAGCGCACATGGACATGAACGAGGGTGGTTCTGACCCAGAGCTCCTCCGGGAGCTCGGTGTGGCAACTGACCTCGCCCTTCGGGCGACGAAGGAAACCGCACGTTCAGTCGGTCAGGCGATGTCCACCTTGGTGGTCCAGGAGCGCCACCTTTGGCTCAACCTGGCAGACATGAGGGACACCGATAAGTACCGGTTCCTGGATGCCCCTCTCTCCCAGGTTGGGTTGTTCGGCGACGCGGTCGAGAGCTTTACCCAGCAGTTCTCGGCCGCACAGAAGCAGACGGAGGCCATCCGACACATCCTGCCCCGGCGGACCGCTGCTGCTCCCACCCACCCGCCGGAGCTCCTCCGTCTACTCGTCGCCGAGGTCGGCCTCCTGCGGCGTCCTCCACTCCCGCTAAGCCCCAGCAGCAGCCATCATCCAGGCCTCAGCATGGAGCAAGCCGCAGGAAGTCGACCCCATCCGTCCAGGCCGCTGCCAAGCCAGGAGGCAAGCGTTGGTGCAAACATCCCTGAGACGGGCGGCCCAGAGGTGGATCAAGTTGCTCTTCAGGAGATGGCGGACGTGCCACTCCTTCCCCCGGTGGAGGGCCGGGTGGAGAATCCTTTGTTTCCTTCAGTGGTACCCACCTTTTCAAAGAAAGAACAATTTCTGAAACCTCTGGGCCCCAAGAGGGCGCGCTTGGCAGTCGACGACGCTATGCCTTGTCACTCCCGAGCCCTTCTTCCATCGCCAGCGGGCAGCAGTGGCTGTGTCCTGGACGCAGTATCGCCTCCGCACACTCACTCTGCCCTCCGACGGAAGCAGGTACGTTTTGCACCACACGTTCAGACCCCACTCCGGGTCGCTATGCCGCCCGAGTCGGGTCCCTGCATTCCGTCACACTGCCCCACTCCGGGTACGTCTGTGGTGCCATTGGTCCCGCTTGTTTGGTCTCTGGGAGCTTGGCTAACGCTTCCCAGCCCGTCTCGCTGGCTCATCCGTACTGTCAGACTCGGCCATGCGATTCAGTTCGCCCGGCGCCCCCCTGTTTTCAAGGGCATCCTGTTCACCCGTGTTCTGGCGGACAGTGCCCCTGTTCTCAGGGTGGAGATTGCAGTCCTACTGGCGAAGGACGCAATCGATCCGGTCCCTCCAGCCGATATGAAGACCGGCTTCTACAGCCCGTACTTCATTGTACCCAAGAAAGGAGGTGGGTTACGGCCAATCTTGGACCTGCGCGTCCTGAATCGGTCCCTTCACAGGCTGCCATTCAAGATGCTTACACAGAAACGCATTTTCAAATGCATCCGTCCCCAAGATTGGTTTGCAGCGATCGACCTGAAGGACGCGTACTTTTATGTCTCGATTCTCCCTCGACACAGACCGTTTCTTCGCTTTGTGTTTGAGGGACGGGCATATCAGTACAAAGTCTTACCCTTCGGCCATTGCTCCCATGTGCAAGCGTGGTGTTCGCATTCTCAACTACCTCGACGACTGGCTTATTCTCGCCCAGTCGAGAGAGCACTTGTGCGAACACAGGGATATGGTGCTCAGTCACCTCAGCCACCTAGGGCTTCGGGTCAACTGGGAGAAGAGCAAACTCACCCCCGGGCAGAGGATCTCTTTTCTCGGTATGGAGTTGGACTCGATCAACATGACAGCGCGTCTCACCGAGGCCCGCGTCCAGTCAGTGTTGAACTGCGTGAGTACGCTCAGACGCAGAACAGCGGCACCACTGAAACTATTTCAGAGGCTCCTGGGGCATATGGCATCTGCAGGCGCGGTAACGCCGCTCGGATTGCTTCATATGAGACCGCTCCAACACTGGCTTCACGATCGAGTCCCAAGATGGGCGTGGCAGAGCGGCTCGTGCCGGGTTCCAGTGACCCCGCACTGTCGCCAAACTCTCAGCTTGTGGTCGGATCCTTCATTCCTGCGGGCAGGTGTTCCCCTAGAACAAGTGTCCAGGCACTCTGTGGTCTCCACGGATGCCTCTATCACCGGCTGGGGGGCCACGTACAACGGGCATGCAGCTTCAGGTCTGTGGACGGGGCCTCAACTGGACGGGGTCTTGTTAGTTGCGCCGTATTGGCCCAACCGGACCTGGTTCCCGGAACTAGTGCTCCTCGCGGCAGCCCCTCCCTGGCCCATCCCTCTGAGAGAGGACCTGCTCTCTCAGAGACGGGGCACCCTGTGGCACCCGCGTCCAGACCTCTGGAAGCTCCATGTCTGGTCCCTGGACGGGACACAGAGGTTCTAGGTGACCTACCCCCAGCGGTAGTTGACACCATCACTTCCGCTAGAGCCCCCTCTACGAGGTGCCTCTATGCATTGAAGTGGAACCTATTCTTTGATTGGTGTTCTTCTCACGAGGAGAACCCCCGATCATGCTCGGTCAGAGCCGTGCTTTCCTTCCTGCAAGATGGGTTGGAGCGAAGGCTGTCTCCCTCCACCCTTAAAGTGTATGTTGCCGCTATTGCCGCACATCACGACGCTGTTGATGGTAAGTCTTTGGGGAAGCACGACCTGATCGTCAGGTTCCTGAGGGGAGCAAGGAGACTGAATCCTCCTCGCCCACTCTCTATACGCTCTTGGGATTTGTCTCTGGTCCTTTCGGCGCTTCAGAGACCACCCTTTGAGCCTCTGTAATCAGCTGAGTTAAAAATCTTGTCCTGTAAGACAGTTCTCCTGGTTGCATTGGCCTCTATCAAGAGGGTAGGGGACCTGCATGCATTTTCGGTCGACGAATCGTGCCTGGAATTCGGCCCGGATAACTCTCACGTGATCCTGAGACCCCGGCCCGAATACGTGCCCAAGGTTCCTACCACTCCCTTCCGGGACCAGGTGGTGAACCTGCAAGCGCTGCCTTTGGAGGAGGCAGACCCAGCCCTGGCTTTTCTCTGTCCCGTCCGCGCTCTGCGCCTGTACGTGGACAGAACGCAAAGCCTCAGGACCTCAGTCCAGCTCTTCGTCTGTTACGGAGGCCAGCAGAAGGGAAAGGCTGTCTCCAAGCAGAGGATGGCCCACTGGATAGTGGATGCCATCGCCTTGGCTTACGAAGCCCAAGGCGTGCCTTGCCCGCCCGGGTTGAGAGCCCACTCCACTAGGAGTGTCGCTTCTTCTTGGGCGCTGGCAGACGGCGCCTCTCTGACAGATATCTGTAGAGCTGCGGGCTGGGCGACACCCAACACGTTCGCTAGGTTCTATAACCTACGTGTTGAGACGGTTTCTTCCTGTGTGCTCGCTTCAACCAGCCGGTAACACCGAAGTTCCCGCTCTAGTGTCGGCTTGCTGCGCCACACCCCTCCACGGAGCGGATACGTGCGCTTTTTTGCTCCAGTCGAGTTCCCCACCCAGGCGAACCTTGTGAGTTCATCCACACCCCTTCGGCAGTCGGACCTTGCGGAGCGTCCGACGCAAGGCCTAGTGCTCGTATGCTTGTGTAACTTGTGCTAGGCTGGGTTCCGTATGTGTGATCCCTGCGGCGATCCCATATGAGTATTCTTCCACGATCAGCTCCCTGCGGTGAGCCCGTGTCTTTCCCTTGGCAGAGCTCGCTCTGCTGTCACTGTAGCCTCCCCCTCCTTAGGTGGAGCCACCCCAGTGACATTCCATATGTTGCACTGCCCCAACCGGCCAGTCCATATGTGTATTCTCCACATGGTACCTCCCTTCGGGCAGGATGTGGCTCCGCAGCGTCCCTCTCCCCTGGAGAGGCACGCTTCCCAGTGTTATTCAAGAGTTCCCTGCGTGGGTATGTGGAACAGCAGGTTCTCCCTCTACGCAGGTCTTCCGCCCCAGCAGTTGGGGGTCTGAGAGTCTTGCGTAGGGCACTGGATGTGGCAGCAACCGATGGCGTTTTCCATGGGGATCCCCTAACGTCGTCACGTTCACGCACGCCAACGTTCATTGGCTTGTTCTTAGATACTCGAAGTTGATAGGGCTCCCTGAAGTGATCCCCTAACGTTGTCACGTCGACGTCACGTCTCCCGTTCCCTCCTTCGGGGAACGAGGGTTACATCAGTAACCGAGACGTTTTGTGTGACGTTTTGTGTTTTGTGTAGTAATGAAACGGGAAATTAAAGCAGAAAAATGTGAGTGATTGTGAATTGTTTCAGTGGTTAGCCGTACCTGTCCAGGCAGAACACGTCCTGAAGAGGGTGCGATGGAGATGTCTGAGTCTTCAGGAACAGAGAAGGAGAAGAGCCTCGGCCCGGCGCTGATACGGTTCTCCACATACAGAACTGCAGTGGCCCGGTCACCCAGAGCCGTCCCGCCAAACTCAACCAAACTATGAGAGAGTTTCAGAGAAGGCTGGACGCCAGTCGCGTGACAAGACAACACGAAGTCTCTGAGTCAAGAAAAGAGAGGCATACGAGTTAGAAGAGTGAGAAATATCAGCAACTAGAACGGGTTTTCCTGCTTGAATGTTGATTATTCTCCTCATATTCTCCATTGTTGCGGCTCCTCTCTTCCCAGTCTGTCAGTAACACTCTGTTTACTTCCTGTCTCTATGAAGCTCCTCCTTCTGAAAAGCACACTGTGCTCTGATTGGTCGGCTGGAGCAGTGTGTTGTGATTGGTCGAGCACTTTGGGTGTGTTTGGGAATGTCCCGGCCCTTTCCATAACCACCAGTTTAACACACTACTAACTCACTCAACCAGGCCCCGCCCCTTTATTCTGCGTATGAATTATTATAATGAGGAATATTGTGACGTGTTCGTCAACACACAATCAAGAGTATGTTACGGCTGTATATCATCAGCACATATGTCATATTGATTTATTGCTTTACCAAAGCAAGCGATTGGTTATTGGCTGCTCAACACACAGCAGGTGTTATAGAGTACATGTTTCACAAATCACAGATTATTTTTTGGAGGTTCTTAAAGTCAAGTCAAGTCAAGTCAAGTCATCTTCATTTATATAGCGCTTTTAACAATGGAGATTGTTTCAAACCAGCTTTACAGAGATAAACATACAATTTACGGTATTGTTTTGGCTTTACAATGTAATCATATAATCTTAGATAATGTTAAAGTCCCCCTGTAGTCAATAATTGTATCCCTTAAAACTCATCTTTGATCACCAAAAATTACATATTTAAAATGTTCTTCCTTGAAAAAATGTATTCATGCCTTAACATATCTTGAATGTAACTCGACACCCTTGCCTCATTTAGTATACCCGGTTCTATGAATATGCAAATGAGCCCCGCCTCCACTCACTCACTCAGCTCAGAGATCCACTGGTTGACGATCACACGTTGATCTGATTGGTTACAAGGTCGTTTGTGACGTCAGAAACACCAGCGATTTCAAACCGTGTTTTTGAGACTGTCTTTGGTTCACTGCAGTTTTAAGGAGGAAATACTCAGCAATGCTGTCGACTTATGAATTTACACATGGTTTGTCTTAAAGCGTATTAAAAACACCACAAAGACATATAAATGTGGCGAGCAGGGCGGGGTCGAGGGCCGTGAGAGAGCGGCGCGAGGCCGGTGGCGTGATTGATAATGAGCAACACCTGCGTCTCGTATCTCTCACGGAGGAGCGGAAGCATAAAAGCAGGAGCGACGACAGTGAAGGACGAGAGAGGACCAGGCCTGGACATTTATGCTATTGCTGCGTTCCAATTCGCATACTCTCCGTCCTAAATAGTATTCGAAAATAGAATAGTACGTCCCAAATCGTAGTATGTTTAAATGAGTGTCCCAAAGAGACCCGGATGGTCTACCGTTTCCGGTCAGAATCCGAAGTGTAGATCGATGCGCACGCTAACGGCTGAAAATGCCCACAACCCATCGCGCGTTGGACGAGGATTCGGTTGGAACTACAAACATGAGTGAAAAGTGTTAAAAAACTACAGACATGGAGGATGCGTGAGTCCGACGGTTAATTAGAGAGGTTTAGACAAAGGGGTTTGAGTGATAAATTATCAGTATCTAACCTGACGAAAATGTATTTATTCAATGTTGTCCACATTATATTGCATCTGCAGCAGCATTGGGAACTTTTGTAAAGATACGTTTAGCCATTAACTTTTAAATGCGTCATTATATTCAAATTGCAAACACATGAGGAGAGTCTCGGCATGAAAGACCCACGACTGACAGATGAACGTGCTACAACATTTCTCTCCGAAATGGTAAGAAATTAAATTAGATTGAATGGAGCATTTTAATTGTGACGAGATGATTGACAGGGCAGTTTACGGTGACAGAATGATTGACAGGGCAGTTTACGGTGACAGGATGATTGACAGGGCAGTTTACGGTGACAGGATGATTGACAGGGCAGTTTACGGTGACAGGATGATTGACAGGGCAGTTTACAGTGACAGGATGATTGACAGGGCAGTTTACGGTGACAGGATGATTGACAGGACAGTTTACGGTGACAGGATGATTGACAGGACAGTTTACGGTGACAGGATGATTGACAGGGCAGTTTACGGTGACAGGATGATTGACAGGACAGTTTACGGTGACATGATGATTGACAGGGCAGTTTACGGTGACAGGATGATTGACGGCAGTTTACGGTGACAGGATGATTGACAGGGCAGTTTACAGTGACAGGATGATTGACGGCAGTTTACGGTGACAGGATGATTGACGGCAGTTTACGGTGACAGGATGATTGACAGGACAGTTTACGGTGACAGGATGATTGACAGGGCAGTTTACGGTGATAGGATGATTGACAGGTCAGTTTATGGTGACAGGATGATTGACAGGGTGACAGGATGATTGACGGCAGTTTACGGTGACAGGATGATTGACAGGTCAGTTTATGGTGACAGGATGATTGACAGGGTGACAGGATGATTGACGGCAGTTTACGGTGACAGGATGATTGACAGGTCAGTTTACGGTGACAGGATGATTGACAGGGCAGTTTACGGTGACAGGATGATTGACAGGGCAGTTTACGGTGACAGGATGATTGACAGGGTGACAGGATGATTGACAGGGCAGTTTACGGTGACAGGATGATTGACAGGGCAGTTTACGGTGACAGGATACACGTGACAGATCTGTCCGTTAAAGATGACGAAGTAGTGTGTCTCAAAGCTTGCCTACTCTTCTGCTACACACTCAAAAGTATGTACTTTTTCTTCACAAAAAGAGTACATACGTTTAGGGCGTAGTATAAGTAGGCGAATTGGGACGCAGCCTTAGTTTTGTTGTTTGTTTATTTTATGATTATTAAAGTTTGCTTGAAAGTTCGCCGGTTCTCGGCTCCTCCTTCCCATAGACTTGGTTGGCATTACTGAGAACGCCCACAAAAACGTCACATCCGGTAATGCCGTGGGGGAAAACAAACTATTGTAATGAACGCGTGTAGACCTTGTTAGGCGCTTGATCTGTACTCTTTGTAATGATTACGATTGATTTGTGCTTGGTGCAATGACAAAAAGTTTCTGTGAGGCTTTCTGCACCTCTAATAAGTTTTTAAAACCCCTGATCTTAGTGAATGCTGAATAAACAGACGGAGCCATTCGTCTATTCCGAAAGCCTGTGAAATACATCCACTACAATTAAGCACTTCACTACGTGATGCTGATTGTAAAGATGAAAAATAAGTGATTTCATTACTTGTAAATAAAGAGTCGCGGGACTCGAACTGCGTCAGAAAAACAGTCGACTTATCATTAAAACAGTTTTCACGTTGAGCTATATCACATAAAGACAGATTGATGTACAAAACATTCAAAAGTCTTTATTTCATTATGGGAAGTGCCGTGCTCATGTTTTTGCTTCAAGCTTAAGCTGATAACATTGCATGTGCGACACTTGAATGACATTTTCTCGTCAGAATGCTGCTCCCCTAAATATTACACTAGATAATAGCCTACTTCATTAATCACCCAGTCTTTTGATGAAGACGGATGTTATAAAAAAGCAAATACAAAACTTTGCGATTGTCATGTAATTTGAAGGCAATTTGAATAATATTGCGACACGGACATGTCACTGCTGAAACCCATAGGACCTATAGGAATTCATTGGTAAAGAATAACTACTAAATAAACAAATCCGCATGCAAGCAGAACAACAGAAAACTGACGGATGTCTAAACTTTATCAAACCCTGTGTGATTGATGCCAAAAAGGGTTCTCAAGTTTTATTAAAAGCTTGGAGTGAGATCACATGCGGTTAGGGGAGGAGCCCCAATGGAGCCCCGCCCATCCCTGCCCCCAATTTTACCCATTGTTCATAATTAACCAGCACAAAATTGAAATTATAACAATTGGTAAATCTGATTATTGACAGAGCAATTCGTCACATTAAATATAGCCTACTCTTTAATGTTATATTTCAAAATTACAAATATACAAAAATTACAAAAATATAACAAATTGCTCCAAACAGTTTGGAAAAACGAATCTTTTTGCATTTTGAATGTGTCAAAATGGTATAATGATTTATTGTGTGGTGGGAAATTGTGAACAAATGGACATATTACAGTATTAAGGTGTTTGTGTGTGTGTGTGTGTGTGTGTGTGTGTGTACACAAATATCTTTTTGCTTTTTCCCTGACATCTTTGAAAAATACAAATGCAATGGCAATGATTAATGAATGTTTTGACAGGATATAAAATATTACCCAGAGCACTCTGCTTTAATACATGTAGCCTTAATGTAACTAGAAAGACTATTAATAAAGTATAATAATTTAAAATAAAATGAAGAAATACATTTTCATTCCTTCCCATACCCACTAACATTTCCCTTATAGTTTGCCAAAGCTCATCAATAACTGGCTTTTAGGCTTTTGGCAAATGTTTGTTAAGCGTGGTACTGCGGTAAATTAACGTTTGACATTAGACTGTGCATTTCATGTTTATATTTGAGCCCAAACAAACTTAAACGCCCTTTAAGAATATCAATTTCATAGCACAAGACTGTTTTATGGTCATTTTAAAACGTTAAATGTAATACATACTCTATCTCCATTCAGGAACAGCGAATAAACTTGGAAAGACTGGGTGATGTATGAAGTGAAGTAGGCTATTGTCGTGTAATATTTGGGGGAACAGCATTTTGACAAGAAAATGACATATCTGGCCTTTCCGTTGGTTCGTTTGTCCAGTCACAGATACGGTCCGCACAATACGGCTCAGTTTATCTATGGATGTGATGCAGAAGTGATGTCACTGGGTAACACCGTGCTTTTCCAGTCAGGGGGAAAGGATTGTTTATAACATTAACAACATACCATTGTTACAATAAACAACATTAAAAACTGGATTTGGACTTGAATGGAATGAAACAGAGTGATATTTCACTGATATCAGAAGATAGTCACTAGTGAAGGCCAATCAGCGATCAAGATGCCACTTTCTTGCCACTTTTTTAGAGTAATTAGTCACATGACACTTACGGCTCACAGGTGACTGACACAAAAACAACTGTGTCCATGCGCAAATATTTCAAATTACGCACTTCCACGGGCCCTGTTTCAATTGAGCAACTGCCATTGAAACTAATAGAAAACTCCAGATTTTGTATATAAATATTATAGAGGAAGCATATAGTGCCCAGAACTCTATTATTTTGCACTGCTGGCCACTAGATGGAGCCGTATGAGTTAAAGCCTTGTGTTCTGGCACAGTCAGCACTGGACAGGTAAACTGCTGTTTATTTCATGTGCTCTCATTTAACTGAATCACATATCCTCCTGCGAGCTTTTGTGCTCTTTATAGACATTTGCACATGTTAATTGTGACATTGTTTAATGTCTGAATATTCTTAATGAAAAATAATGCAGCATCTTAAATGATTGAGTCCTCCGCTAAACTGCTCATCTTCTCACCTGTTAATGCTGGTTTTGCAGGTGAGTGTGAAGTTGTGTTCTCCTGCCTTTGACGCGCTGAAGATCAAGTGAATGTCCATGCTTTGAGAAGGGAGCAAAGTGCCAAAACCGTCATTAGGCTGGACATCAATAAACTAGAGAGACAGAAAAAGATATATTGTATGTTTATATCTTCAAGGCCTCTGGATCTCATAACACATTTGTTTCCTTTTCTCTCTCAGTAATGCAGTAACACTGGAACTGTGTTTCCTCTAAAGTTGAAATCATTTCTACACATTTTCTCTGAATGTGAGCCGTCTGTCACAGACCAGATTTAGCACAAAACTCATTTCTGATTAAAAATGTGTTTTGCATGCATCATTTTGATTCATCTGATATTGGTACAAATCGAACATCAAATACACACTAAATGTTAGCAAAAGCCTAAACGCGTGTTTTTGTTGGTTGGGTAAAACACTCTCAGCTGTGTGTTTGTATTGTTTTGAATATGGTTCAGCGCTGTTGCAGAGTTTAATGCGGATGCACTGAACCAAAACAGGTCATGTGACATCTCTCTGGCGTGAGTTTTGTGAAGTGTGTGCAATTCACATTTATTTGTATAGCGCTTTTCACAATACACATCATTTCTTTACAGAAAATGCATGGAAAATCCACATTACAATTCAGAGTGATCTGTTATCAGAGGGAACTGTCTAAGTTATGTCTTTCAGAAATGTACATATACAAAATCAACAATGTAATAATTGAATGCAGAAACAATGAGCTCATTGACGTGATGAAAACCGTGCGCTGGATACTGTGCTCACCTTGGGAATACCCACAAAGCCGAACTCCTGAGGCAGCAGGGAGCAGTTAGTGAGACGCACTGAAGTGTGTGTGGACTCGTGGACGGAGCAGTGTCCGAACTCCAGCTCGGTGCGCTCGAACCGCAGGTCTGAGCTGGTGACCACAGCATGAGCCGTGAACAGCACAGGCTTCACCTGGGGAACACACTCATCAATGCAACTCAATGACTCCTGTCAGTCGCCATTCTAAACATCAAGCTTGCATTTCCATGTGACATATTTTAAGCTGAATTAAAAGGGTTATGCATGAAATTGTGAGTTATTTTAAATTTAAGTTGAAAGAATGTGAAGAATGTGCTTAAATTATTATTTATTAATTATGTATTGATAAAATCTAGTAATGTAAAGGTAAAAAAAAAAATGAATCAAAATGAAATGAAATAAGCTTTCTGGACAAAAAAAAAAAAAAAAACTGTAAGTAAAATTTTAGGGCTTCAGTGACCCGGGTTTGTTAAGGATTTGTTACAAAGTGAGACCTAGTCACTTAGGTGAACCTTTCTGAATCACAGTCAAATTACATCATTCTTCAAATTTTGACACATTTAAGACTAAAGTTTTACTCTGAGCTTTTATACATACGGCCTGTTCTCTGCGCCAGTCACCTGACTGAAACCTATGAATTGTTCACACCCGTTTCTTGTGTGCATTTCTTTCTATATATTGTGCTTTTTTTCTCAACAAAAAAAATATTTGATGAATGAACCGGTTTGACACGCTCATTGGCTCATTCGGTGCAGAGCAAGGAGTGTGTGTGTGCTTGCGTCATCAGCCGGAAACTAAAGTGGGATTCTGTGAACATCACTAGTGTCTCTTCACATATCTCACTCTGGTTACCGGGAATCAGTCCCTAACCTTCCATACAGGTCACCAGTCTACTGGACTGAGTCCCAGTTTCTGACCTTCTGCCTGGCTCTCTCTCTCCCTGACTCTCTCTCTCTCTCTCTCTCTCTCTCTCTCTCTCTCTCTCTCTCTCTCTCTCTCTCCCTGACTCTCTCTCTCTCTCTCTCTCTCTCTCTCTCTCTCTCTCTCTCTCTCTCTCTCTCTCTCTCTCTCTCTCAATTCAATTCAATTCAATTGAGCTTTATTGGCATGACTGTAAAATAGCACAATATTGCCAAAGCAGTAGTAATATATAAACATATATGTAGATACATAAAAGTGAACAATAAAAAAACAAAAACAAACAAAAAAACATTTCCATATTATGCATAAATATATCTCAATAAATAAAATAACAAAAATATATACAATAACAAAAATAAGTACAGAGAGCAGTTTAATGGAGCAGAGGGTTCAGCCCTTCTCCCTCATATGATGGCCGGAGGACACATACTGCGTTGCCAGCTGAATACACTCTTCTTTCTCTCCCAATATATAAGACAGTTTGTTTATAAGGCTCTCTTGTTGGAATTGAGGTATAATCTGTGCTATTTGTGTGAAATAAGCGTCCCTGATGTTTTTGTACTTGCTGCACTCGGTGAGGAAGTGCAGCTCGTCCTCTACGGCCCCGTCAGGGCAGTGTGAACACAGTCTGAGCTCTCTCTCTCTCTCTCTCTCTCTCTCTCTCTCTCTCTCCGTCAGGGCAGTGTGAACACAGTCTGAGCTCTCTCTCTCTCTCTCTCTCTCTCTCTCTCTCTCTCTCTCTCTCTCTCCGTCAGGGCAGTGTGAACACAGTCTGAGCTCTCTCTCTCTCTCTCTCTCTCTCTCTCTCTCTCTCTCTCTCTCCGTCAGGGCAGTGTGAACACAGTCTGAGCTCTCTCTCTCTCTCTCTCTCTCTCTCTCTCTCTCTCTCTCTCTCTCCGTCAGGGCAGTGTGAACACAGTCTGAGCTCTCTCTCTCTCTCTCTCTCTCTCTCTCTCTCTCTCTCTCTCTCCGTCAGGGCAGTGTGAACACAGTCTGAGCTCTCTCTCTCTCTCTCTCTCTCTCTCTCTCTCTCTCTCTCTCCGTCAGGGCAGTGTGAACACAGTCTGAGCTCTCTCTCTCTCTCTCTCTCTCTCTCTCTCTCTCTCTCCGTCAGGGCAGTGTGAACACAGTCTGAGCTCTCTCTCTCTCTCTCTCTCTCTCTCTCTCTCTCTCTCTCTCCGTCAGGGCAGTGTGAACACAGTCTGAGCTCTCTCTCTCTCTCTCTCTCTCTCTCTCTCTCTCTCTCTCTCTCTCTCTCCGTCAGGGCAGTGTGAACACAGTCTGAGCTCTCTCTCTCTCCAGCTCTGCTGGTGTCGGCCCGTCTCCACACACAGACTGTGGTCGCTAATGCGATACTTAGTCAGGAGCTTTCTCTGGCCATAGTTACTGATATCAGTCAGGTATGGTGCCAATTTATAATCTGACTTTATTTTGTGGAAATATTTTAATTTATTTAGTTGCGTGACCTTTATCTGCCAATCGTGTATGTATTCTTCTTTGGTTATTTTCCCTATTTCTTTTACTTTTGAGTGTCTAAATTGAATTGATGAATTGAGTTGGTGTTTTTCCACTAAATGTATCATGGGGTCACTCTCTGTGTGTCCTGCCCTGTGTCTGAGAGCGCAGTGATGGTAGCTCTCTGTCTGTGCGTCTGATAGATGAAACCAGAACTTTACGGCTCTCTTCTGGATCTCAGATAGGAGAGGGAATCTGCCTAATTCTGCCCGGCAACCCAGACTTGGAGCGTTTCTGTGAGTTCCCAGGATGTTCTTGCAGAACTCAAGGTGGAAAATTTCAGCGGGGGTTTTGTCCCAGGATTCGTAATTTAGTTTAAATTTGGGGCCCCAGATTTCACAGCCGTAAAGAAGGATGGGTTTGATGATGCTGTCAAAGATTTTCAGCCACAGTTTGATGGGTGGGTTAAATTTGAACAAGGGTTTTCTTATACTGTAACAAGCCCTACGTGCTTTATCAGTCAGATCTTTTATTGCAGTGTCAAATTTTCCAGAAGCTGAGATTGTCAGACCCAAATAATTATAGCAGGTGACATGATTAAGAATTGTTCCCCCAAGTGTAAATGTGTATTTTTTGTCAGTAAGGCGAGGTTTTTTCTGGAAGATCATGATTTTGGACTTGTCCATGTTGATGGGTAAGGCCCAGTCGCTGCTGTACTGGTCCAGAAGCGAGAGGCTTTGGTGCAGACCCTCTTCATGAGGAGACAGCAGCAGAAGATCATCAGCGTACAGGAGGCTTTTGATTTCTCTGTCCTCGAGGGTCAGACCAGGACAAGAGGACTTCTCAAGTGCTAAAGCCAATTCATTAATATAGATGTTAAAGAGAGTCGGGCTGAGGCTGCAGCCTTGACGGACTCCTTTAGTTTTACTGAAATAATCAGTACGTTTGTCATTAATCTTCACCCCGCACTTGTTCCCGTTGTAAATGTCCTTTATAATGTCATATGTCCTTCCTCCTATTCCACTTTGGATTAGTTTTAGGAAAAGTCCATTATGCCATACCGAATCAAAGGCTTTTTTAAAGTCAATGAAGCAGCCAAATATTTTGCCTTGTTTTGTTTGTTGGACGTGTTTTTGTATGAGTGTGTGGAGTGTGTAAATGTGGTTTGATGTTCTCTGTTTAGGCATAAATCCAATCTGAGAACTGTTAAGGATCTTGTGTTGTTGGAGGAACTGAACTAGCCTGTCGTTGATGATGGAGCAGAAGAGTTTGCCCAGGTTGCTGCTCACTGTGATGCCCCTGTAATTATTTGGGTCGTACTTCTCGCCCTGTTTAAAGATTGGGGTAATCAAATTTTCTTTCCATGTCTCAGGAAAGTGTCCTGCTTTTAATAAAAGATTGAATAATTTGAGAATTGCCTCTTTCAGTTTGGGGCTGCTGTGTTTCAGCATCTCATTTGATATTAAATCCATGCCACAGGATTTTTTATTTTTTAGGGATTTTATCTTGTCTGTTAGTTCAATTAGTAATATGGGCTGGTCTAACTGGTTTAGCTGGTCTTTTACGGTGCGTTCCAGGTTATGGAGTTGGGAGGTCAGGTGTTTTTGGGTGAGGGTTGGTTCGTTTTGGGAATAGAGTTTTCCAAAATGTTCGGTCCAGATGTTTGGGTCATGGATGGGAATGTGTTTTGGTTCTTTTGATTTATCTAATTTTTTCCATAATTCCCAAAAAGAATTCTGATCTACTGCCTCCTCAATCTTATTAAGCTTTGATTTCATGTGATCCGCTTTTTTCTGTATTAGTATTGACTTGTATGTTTTGAGGGTTTGCTGATATTTGTCTCGTGTTTGTTGGTTTGCAGGGTCTCTGTGTTTTATATTTGATAATGATCTTAATTCTTTTCTTAATTTTTGGCACTCTTTATCAAACCAACCATCTTTAGCAGTTTCTTTCTTACATCTATAATTTTTTCTTTTTCTCAGGGCTTTTCTGACCACTGTAGAAAATATTTCGTTTAATTGGTGAGTTGCTAAATTGATAATTTTCTTCTCTTCACTAAATGGAGTAGATAGAAATGAATCTATCATGTTCTGGACCCGGGTGCTGTGGAGCTGGGCTTCGTACTGGGCAGGACTGTCTTTACCCCATATAAATGTGGAGGGGAGGGGGTGCAGTTTAACCTTCGGGTCTGAAGGCCGGAGATTCGCGGATCTGTTCAGACTGAGGACTGTGTGACTGTGGTCTGATAATGGCAGCTGTGGCATGACTGTGTAATAGTTGAGTTTACTGTGGTCTACATCAGTGATGGCGTAATCTACTGCGCTGCTGCCCAGATATGAGCAGTAGGTGAACCGACCCAGAGAATCTCCCTTTGTCCTGCCGTTGACTATATACAGGCCCAGACTCTTGCAGAGCTGCAGGACTTGTTTTCCGTGCCTGTTTATCGTGTTGTCATAATTCTGACGTGCCTTCGTAAAATGTTTCCGTTGATATATATGTGAGTTGTTAATATATTTGTCTCCATCTGAGGTAATGTAATCCGCTTCCTTCCCCGTTCTAGCGTTCAGGTCCCCCATTAACAGAACCGACCCTAGAGCTTGAAAGTAAACGATCTCTGACTGTAGGGTTGGGAAGATGTCTTCATTATAATAAGGAGACTCTCTCTCAGTCTCTCTCTCTCTCTCTTTCTTAATCCTTTAAATGTTATTCTCTAAATAAACTTCTGAATTTGGGTGTTGTGCACTGTTGTTGTTGTACTGATACAGAAAGAGAGTTATTTTCCATTCTGTGATTTAGAAATGTTCTCAACTGCTTTGCTTTATAATACATTAAAGTGGAAATGAAGCAGTCATTTAACATTATTTATTCAATGGATTTCTACTCTAACCAAAAATGATATAACAAGCACAAGAAATGATTATAGCTTTTATAGCAAGGGCTCCAGCCTGTCTAATGTTTTTTTAAATGTTACTATTTGTTTCAGGATGTTCAAAGACACATTCAAATGTACGGTCCAATAATGCAAAATGGTTGCAAAATGTTTGATTCGCGTAACCGAGAACAAACGTTTTTAAAACATTGAAAAAGCTATTTAGAGAATATTCAGAAATAACGTTTTTATAACCTAAAATGACCTTTAGCAAAATGTTCTTAGAATATATTTTTGTTAGCTGGGATGCTTGAGCATATGATTTTGTTGGAGGAGGAAACATTTCTGAAATAACTCAATAACTTTAATATTATTTTCTTCTAAAATTATTTTCTTAGATTTTAGAGCCTGAATTATGTGTTTAATAAAACTGGACTGATTCAAGTGTAAATGAATAATAGAGCGGAGTGATCGCCATTTTCTTCAAAAAAATTCTACATGTTGATTTGCATGCAGTGATTATAATTAGTAACAGATATGACTAAAGTTATTCGAAGCGTGATAGTGAAGTGAGGCTGTGTATGTGTGCCAGCTCCGGGCACAGGTTTGAGATCAGTGAGAGTCCTGGCGTGCATGAAGAGTCTGGCTGAGGAAGAGGAAGAGGAAGAGAGGAAGAGGTGAGATCCTGCTTTCTGCTTAGGCATGCGGAGATAACCAGTGTCCAGATCTGAGGATTATGATTATGAGTGTTTAACCAGTCTGTCATCATCACACAGCTCTGTTATTCTATGTTTATGTCATTACATACAAAGCAAACAGCCAACGTGATGTAAGCTTGTGTTCACAGTCAAGCCTGTATTTCAAACAGAACAGATTTCCACCTAGTGGCTGATAAAATGGGTGAAATAAATCCTAAAGACATGCGTTTAAGGAGGAACCGAGCCAAATCTAAAGCGATCACAGGCCTTATTTACACGTGCTTTTGGTGACAGGATCACACTTATGATCATATTTGTCACATTGACAGACTTGTGAGTTCATGCCTTTTTGGTTTTATTCTGCTCTCACAATGTACAAAACACAACAGACACTGTGCTCTTCATATAGCCTAGCCCTAGATAATCAACAATATCCTATAACTGGTGGAATTATTTCACTTGATTACCCTTTAAAACACTATCTCCCCTTTCACTTCTGTTTCCTATTAACATCCTTTACTGACGGGTTCGTAAAAGAAAGACCATTCAAACAAAATTTTTTTTAAATGACCAGCTAAATCCAGAGGATAGGAGGTTTCATTAACTGAAACATTTCTTTTTTATCAACACGAGCAAAACCACCTTTGCATCATGGCAGTGATTTATGCATGTGCAAAAGCAACTTTTTATCATAAATCCAACAATCTGATCATACTAGGGCCTAAATCTCATTAATAACTAACTATTAACTACAACTTTTACCTCAATAAATTCCTAATTAATGCATATTAATAGTTCCTAAAGTAGTTGTTAAGTTTAGGTTTAAGGGTTGTAGAATATGGTCATGCAGAATAAGACATTAATATGTGCTTTAGAAGTACTAATAAACAGCCAATATCATATTAATATGCTTGATAATAAGCAACTGGTTAATAGTCTCTCTCTCCCTCTCTCAATATATATATATACACAACTTTTGCACAAGAAAAATAGCCTTTTGAAGAGTGAGAGTTATTACATGTGTATTTAATGGGAATACAAGCATAAATAATACTGAGTGAAGATGAGCCACAGGACAAAGAAAAGGGTGGATCTGAAACCTTGCTTTGAAAAAGAGACGTTCTACCTGATCTGGGACCTGTACAGTCAGAGGAACCTCCAGAACTCCTGTGTCCTTATTGAAGAAGCGTTTGGCATCCGCGTGCAAGCTCGGTCTATAAAGACATGGAGAAAACAAACTCTTTAATCAATATTAAATGTATAATGTCATGATCTTTTCAAGACTTCAAATATAGGATATTTATTACACAGAATAATTCTCTAAGTGCACATACACTGATGCATTATGGACGAGCAAAACATTTTTTTCTCATCTATTCATTTATTTAAAGTGTATTTACATTAAAATGCATTTCACGCACACAGTGACCTGAATACAATTTATTTTTTATTTTTGTGTTATTACGATATTTTTGATTTTACATTAACATTTATTTTGATGTTTCAGAGTGATACAAACATCCTTATGAAGAAAAAAACCTCATCGGAAGAAACCTTTTAATAAAACTGCTTAATACTAAAAAAAAAAAATGTTGTGGAAAAAAGCGCTTTAACATTAACATTGATTTAAAATGTAATTAAAACAGTAATAAAAATAACCCTTAATAATAAGAGTGTTCCCTTGGTATTTCTAACTGACTTGATCCTGATGATCTGAGTGATCATATTAGGAAAAAGGAAAATAATCTGTGGCAGTGCCTTATGACAAGCTTTGCAGTCGCAATAGTAAGATGATGCTGTGTTTACCATGGTGATTTAACATGCTTTCAATGAACTTGAAAACCAACACCTGATAAAACTGACGCTTTAAAGTAAATAAATACTGTATTCTTAATTGCACAATGACATTTATTCATTTATATATGAGATTAATGTGACGTGGTTATAATAAAATCAGATGGATTCATATTTGAGGGCAGAATACTGCCATTTCTTACAATCTCCATCTTTTAAATTTCAGTGTAAATGTTCTGATCTATGCAATTCAGATAGTTTAATCTCATTCCAGCAAAGGCTCCATCCGAGTTAATGGAATCAGTGGGAGCGGTGCTCTTCAATAGTTTTGGCACAGTATTGTGGAACAGCTTTGTGGGACGCCACACGGCCCATCTGTCGACGGAACAAACACACTAACGGGAATCTGATTGGATCCTGCTTGTGAACACACCCTGACACATCCTCTGCTCTAAAAAGCTATTTTTAGCTGACTTAAGCCAAACTAAAACACACTTCTACACACAGTGGTAGACGAAGTACTCAAATCCAGTACTTGAGTAAAAGCCCTAGTTTTCAATTTTAAAAGTACAAAGGTACTTGATCGGTAATGTAATTACATTAAAGTCGGCATGAAACAGAAGTCGCACTATTCTTTTCTTCTGTATTGTGTCGTATATCCGAGTGAAACGCTTCTGGAACAAGAGCAAATGTGGGCGGGGCATGATTGTGTCTGTGAGGAATTGATTGGATGGTTGTGGTTTGCTATTGGCTGATCTCATGCGAGTGACAGGTTATAGCCCCGCCCACATCACCAGAGAAGAGAAGAGATGCTGCAAGAGGAAGATATTCTGATTCAACATTACCATGAATTTAAAACAATAACGTCACAATCACAATTTTAGTTTAAAGTTACTTGAACACATTTTGACTGATATTACCGTATATATATTATTATATTTTTTAATATTCAATTTACTTTTTACTTAAAAAAATATGAATAGATAAATGAATAAGTAAATAGACAAATAAATAAGACTTAAACAAATTCATGGTATGATTGTTGCAGACAATTTTGTAAGTTAAATTCACTGGGAGTGTTTAATGGGGAAATGCTCTAATCTAATGGCTGATAAAAAACAAACAAACAAACAAACAGAAACAAAACTGGGGGACACATGTCAATGACTTGCTGCCACACATGAAAACAGGCCATATATTGTACACCTTGGCTCACCAGAATGACTTCCCAGTGACATCTTCCTCATTAACAAGCCTTCATCTTACTCTCTGACACCCAAGGACTCTATCAAACTGTTGTTCAGCACTGATTTCACCATTATCCCCTGTGTGTAGTAAAGATTAGACCACGTTTCACTGGTAAATGTCACTAAAGAGCAGCTTCCACTTTGCACTCTGCAACACTGTGAACCTCATTACTCAGTGTTCTTGTCACTGCCAAGATCAGTCACAGGACAATCTCTCAGTGAAGCGCTGTCATAGGCACATTTATAGGCATAATAGGCACATTTATTAAGAACATTTGGTTGATCATTATTATATATTAAAAAAAGAAAGAAAAATAGCAAACTATAAAAACCTAATAAACCTTTCCCACAAAGTAAATTACAAGTATTTATACCATTGCACAAAAAACTATAGGCTGAATGATTCACATTCAGCGCTTCATTAACAGACTTTCAGTCTTTCAATAAAACTTGGTGGTGGAAAGGTGAGAAAAAATCAGTGCTATACTGAAAAAAACCCTTTTGTCAAAAAGGTAGAAAAACTTCAAAACCCATAATGCACTGTTGCCATCCAAGACCACTCAAAGTCTGCTCCTATTGGATAGGCCTGTCCAGAGTCAAATACCGCCTTGCTTGAGTAAGAAATACCTCTAAGCAAACTTTTATGGTGTGTTCACACCGAACGCGAATAGAGCGTCAAATACGCGTCTATCGCGTTTAGTTAGACGCTTGAACATTCGCTCGAGTTCAAATTTTTCAACTTGCGCGGAAGACAATCGCGGCAAACGCGTCGCCCAATTCGCGTCATTCGCAACGCCCGGCGCGAATGATGCGTCTATTCGCGTCTTTGCATTGACTTTGTATGTAATCTACCCGCGCAAATAATTAAATTCGCGTTCGGTGTGAACACACCATTACACTTGGATGCGATGTTTAAAAATTTTAAGCACAAGAACGAGGTGCTTGTCTTCGGTGATTTTAATATAAATTGGATAGACAAACACTGCAGGAAAAAACTGAAAAATCTTGCATCGAAACATGATTTTATTCAAATGATTGAAACCCCTATACGCGTATTACCAGGAAGACTCAAACACTGATAGATTTAGGCTTCGCTGATAAACCTGATAGAATCATAAAAACATATAATTTAGTCACTGGTCTATCTGATCATAATCTGATTTTAATTGCAAGAAAACTGACAAAGAAAAGAATGACTAGATTTTTAAATCCAAATAGGAACTTATTTAAATTTGAAATCCCTCGTAAAAAGCAGACTGAATTTGAAAATGAGTTAAAGAGTGTTAACTGGGATGAGTTTCAACAATATGATCAAATAAACGATTACTGTGATAAACTTATGTCCACTATTGAAAGTATTGTTGATAAATGCATTAAAAAGCAAAAGAGATCTTTCAGCTACCATGGATGAATGATAACATTCGAAAACTGATGAAAAGAAGAGACCTGGCCTTGAAAACTTTTATTAAGACCTGAAGGGACATTGATTTGAAACTATTTAAAGGTTTGTGTAACCAAGTTGTAAAAGAACTTAGAATGTCTAAATCAAATCACTATATTCAAGCTCTGACAAAGGTTAAAGGGAACGGCAAATTAATGTGGAAACAATTAAACAGCCAACTAAATCCAAAGGGTAAAGTCACCCAAATAAAATATGAACTTAAAATGGGTGAACACACCATTACAGATAGCACACAAGTTGCTAATGAATTTAATACCTTTTTTATACAATCTGTTAATAACCTAGCATCAAGCTTTCCATGCTGCAATGATATAGGCTCAACAACAGTAGACTTGCTCGAAGATCAAGCTAATTCATTCCAGCTCAGGGAGGGAGGTCGGTCAGACAGCTGTTTTGAAAGCTATACAGGACCTAAACACCACCTTCTAGAAAGATATTTTTAATTTAGATACAGCTTTTCTTAAAAAATATAGCAGCATTTTGGTCCAGCCTCTCACCAATATTGTTAATATTTCCATTAAATCTGGGCAATTCTCAGATGGGTGGAAAAATGCTCTGGTAATACCGATTTTCAAATCAGGAGATGACAAAATGTCTTGTAATTATAGACCTATCAGTCTTCTTCCAGCTTTGTCTAAAGTTTTAGAGAAGATTGTTTCAGAACAACTCATGCACTTCCTTGAGACAAACCAATACCTGAGTCCTCTACTATTTGGATTCAGGAACAACCATTCCACAGAATCCGCAATCTGTCTATTAACTGAAAATATCAAACAATCACTTGACCAGGGAAATGTAGCTGGTGCTGTATTCCAGGATTTAAAAAAAGCATTAAATACAGTAAATCACAACATATTAATTTCAAAATTAGCCAAGTTGAATTTATCCAAAAAATCATTGTCCTGATTTGAATCATATAAAGGGCCGTGAACGGTGTGTTGTGATTAATAGTGTGACATCCACTTTTCTTAAAATTAAAACAGGCATTCCTCAGGGCACGGTCTTGGGACCCATACTCTTCAGTTTATATATTAATGACTTGCCGGATGTAGTATGTCCAGATATAGGCCTACTGATGTATGCAGATGACACAGTGGTGTATGCATCTGCTGATACCTGTATTTCTGTGGCTGACAAACTTAATGCTAATTTAGGAAGAATATCATCTTGGCTGGCCTCATCTCGTTTAACTTTAAATATCAAAAAAACAAACTCTGTCTGCTTTTCTATTCAAAAACTACCCCCAACACAACTCTTGAACATACAAATTAATGGTGAACTTATTGAACAAGTGCCTGAAGTGAAGTATCTCGGAATAAATATAGATTATCAGTTGAATTTTAAAAGTCATATCAAGAAAATTGGTAAAACCATTAGGGCCAATTTGAGCTGTTTTATGTTGATAAGAAACTGTCTGACTCTTGACTGTGCTTTTACTTTTTTAAATTCTACGATTCTTTCACATATATCTTATGGCTTAACCACATGGTCTCAAGCTTATCAGTCATCATTCAAAACTGTAGAGTGTCTTTACAACAGAGCCTTGAAAGTTTTGGATAAGAAGAGAATAAGGTCCCATCACTGCCAAATTCAAAGTAAATATAAGATTTTAAGTTTTGTTAATTTTATTTCTCTGCATCTGGTTGAACTGGTCTTCAAATGTTTAAATGATGCTGCTCCACTACCGCTTTGCAAAATAATAACAAGACAGCAAAGTACTAGACCGACCAGATCTGCTTTTAAAGTTAACTGTAACATCCCTTTCTGTAGAAGTAGAACATCTTTTGCTCAGGCTGCTGATTCAGTGAAAGGGGCAAAATTATGGAATTCTCTGCCAGATCATCTGAAATGTATCCCGTATCATTAGACATCTTCAAAAAACAAAACAAATTGTGGTTAATTCAGGAACAGTGTTGTTCTCATATTTAGTCTTTTTGACTTTGCCCTTTCTGTATACTATTTTTTTAAATCCTACTTTATTATTTTCCATTGTACTACATTTTTATCTTTGTATTACATTTAACCAAAAAAGCCCTTCTAGGGACAAGTGTTGTAAATTAGCTATAGCTAAAAACATTATGATACATGCATCAGATTACTGTCAAAGTTCATCTATGTTATTTGTATCTGTCCCTATCTAAATAAACTAAAAAAAAAACTGTGTTTGAAGTCAACATTTCAAACTGAATGACCATGAACACAGTGTTTTAGGCTAAACGGAGGGGAAAAAGCAGAAAGAAACTGGCTTTCCATCAGCTTCGCCTAAAACAAAACACATCCCATACAGGTAAGAAAGCTGTTGCGCAGTATTTTTACCATAATGCAGTTTAAAGAGTAGAAAAAGCACGATGCAATTTTAAGTGATAGACATACTCTTACAATAACTGTTTTGTTAATAACCCTCTGTCGATCCGACTGTCCGTAGGCGGGGATAAAAAATGTGCAAGTTCAATATGTACTTGAAAGCCCTGGATCTGTCAAAAGAGTGCTGATGTGTTTTGTGTCATCCGGCGTAATTTTGCTGAAAATTAACATGAATTTCTCGTTCAAGAAAACACGGCGAAAGAGTAAATATTGTTCATTTACATATACTACCGACATCGTAACAATACAAAGCGTGTTGAAGATCGGCTTAATTTTACTCTTTAAGAAGCACATTCGTGTTAGATGCATTTTTGAGAAATGCATGTAAAAAAGTTTGGAACATTTATAATCTCACACAAAGAGACCGCTCTTAATGGCTAAGATCCCTTGTTTATCAGGAAGTACGGTCCAGTGTGATTTGCGAACAGATTTAAAGGGTTAATTTCTTCTATTCTGACAGGTTCTGATGTGTTTTATTTGATTATTCTGTTGCTAACCTGTTAAAACAGGCTGAAATGTCATAAAGCTCTTATATCAAACCTATGTTTGTGTGTGAAGGATTACTATGACAGTAAAGAGGATTAACTATTCGCATCTCAAAAGACGGAAACGGACAAATGACATCTGTCAATGAATTGTTTGTTTGTTTTTACACATAATTTATGGAAAATCACAAGGATTAAGCATCCACACAGAAATGTTGATGTGCACTTCTCCACAAACACAAGTGTAGATAAACACAGATGAGAGGCATGAGTAGAGCGCTCAGCAAAGCCATTTCTGCAGCATGCGAGCACAAACACATTTTCAGAGATTTGGTAAAAATAATCTATGACTATGCTATAAAAAATGGGAGTGAATCTCAGAAAAACCTGCCAAGAACACATTTAGCTCTTATTTCAACCCAAAAACAAAAGGAGGAGCCAAGAAAATACATTTTGAGAAAAAGAAGGGGGTTGGAAGCTTATTTAAGAACCATTAAGAATTAGAATTACACATTTTGAGGTAAATGCATTGATTTTGAAAAAATATGTAGGAAAAAAAAAGTCCTGGACTCGTGGCAGGTGATAGGCAGGTGACCAAGGTGAGGAGGGCAGGCTAGGTAGCCTCCAAGACAGTACCGGCAGTACAGGGAGCCAGGGAGGACAGGGAGGACAGGCCTCCGTGGCTTTGACCTGGGAGCTTGGCTCGGCCACTATGGCCGAGGTCGTATAGCAAAAAAAAATCTTGGGAGGAGCTAGGAGGTTATGAACCGGAACGGACTCTGAAGCGGAGCGGGCCAATGGACCGGAGTGGGGTCTGGAGTGGGCTCATGGGCTGGAGTGGACTCTGGAGTGGGCTCATGGGCTGGAGTGGGCTCATGGGCTGAAGTGGGTGGAGTGGGCTCATGGGCTGAAGTGGACTCTGAAGTGGGCTCATGGGCTGAAGCAGACTCTGGAGTGGGCTCATGGGCTGAAGTGGACTCTGGAGTGGGCTCATGGGCTGGAGTGGACTCTGGAGTGGGCTCATGGTCTGGAGTGGACTCTGGAGTGGGCTCATGGTCTGGAGTGGGCTCTGGAGTGGGCTCATGGGCCGGAATGGACTCTGGAGTGGGCACATGGGCTGGAGTGGACTCTGGAATGGGCACATGGGCCGGAGTGGACTCTGGAGTGGGCACATGGTCTGGAGAAGGTGGAGTGGGCTCATGGGCTGGAGTGGACTCTGGAGTGGGCACATGGGCCGGAGTGGACTCTGGTGTGGGCTCATGGTCTGGAGTGGACTCTGGAGTGGGCACATGGGCTGGAGTGGACTCTGGAGTGGGCACATGGGCCGGAGTGGACTCTGGAGTGGGCACATGGTCTGGAGAAGATGGAGTGGGCTCATGGGCTGGAGTGGACTCTGGAGTGGGCACATGGGCCGGAGTGGACTCTGGAGTGGGCTCATGGTCTGGAGTAGGTGGAGTGGGCTCATGGGCTGGAGTGGACTCTAGAGTGGGCACATGGTCTGGAGTAGGTGGAGTGGGCTCATGGGCTGGAGTGGACTCTGGAGTGGGCACATGGTCTGGAGTGGACTCTGGAGTGGGCACATGGGCCGGAGTGGACTCTGGAGTGGGCTCATGGTCTGGAGTAGGTAGAGTGGGCTCATTGTCTGGAGTAGGTGGAGTGGGCTCATGGGCTGGAGTGGACTCTGGAGTGGGCACATGGTCTGGAGTAGGTGGAGTGAGGACATGGGCCGGAGTGGACTCTGGAGTGGGCTCATGGGCTGGGAGTGGGCTAAGGTTTGGCTTAGTGGGCTCATGGTCCGGAGTGGACTCTGGAGTGGGCACATGGGCCGGAGTGGACTCTGGAGTGGGCTCATGGGCTGGGAGTGGGCTAAGGTTTGGCTTAGTGGGCTCATGGTCCGGAGTGGACTCTGGAGTGGGCACATGGGCCGGAGTGGACTCTGGAGTGGGCACATGGTCTGGAGTAGGTGGAGTGGGCTCATGGGCTGGAGTGGACTCTGGAGTGGGCTCATGGTCTGGACTAGGTGGAGTGGGCTCATGGGCCGGAGTGGACTCTGGAGTGGGCACATGGTCTGGAGTAGGTGGAGTGGGCTCATGGGCCGGAGTGGACTCTGGAGTGGGCACATGGTCTGGAGTAGGTGGAGTGGGCTCATGGGCTGGAGTGGACTCTGGAGTGGGCACATGGTCTGGAGTAGGTGGAGTGGGCACATGGTCTGGAGTAGGTGGAGTGGGCTCATGGGCCGGAGTGGACTCTGGAGTGGGCACATGGTCTGGAGTAGGTGGAGTGGGCACATGGGCCAGAGTGGACTCTGGAGTGGGCACATGGTCTGGAGTAGGTGGAGTGGGCTCATGGGCCGGAGTGGACTCTGGAGTGGGCACATGGTCTGGAGTAGGTGGAGTGGGCTCATGGGCCGGAGTGGACTCTGGAGTGGGCACATGGTCTGGAGTAGGTTGGAGTGGGCACATGGTCTGGAGTGGACTCTGGAGTGGGCACATGGGCCGGAGTGGACTCTGGAGTGGGCTCATGGTCTGGAGTAGGTGGAGTGGGCTCATGGGCCGGAGTGGACTCTGGAATGGGCACATGGTCTGGAGTAGGTGGAGTGGGCACATGGGCCGGAGTGGAGTCTGGAGTGGGCTCATGGTCTTGAGTGGTAAATCTCATGGTAAATTCTGTATCAATTTATAGGCAAGAAAAGTAGTTTGTTTAGGCTGGGTTGTATGAATTACAAACCTGCGCACATATTTTAAAAAGCACTTAACTATAGAATTCTGAATGAGCATGTGAACGCCGTCAGCGTTAATCACAGGTTCGCGTTTAAAGTCTGATCATTTCGACGGAGGTGAATCGATCAAGGTTAACTTTGGCTGGAAGAAACATTATTCAAGAACCGCTATAACGCCAAAACAATCAGTTACCTTAAATGATATGTTTATCTCTGTAAAGCTGCTTTGAAACAATTCATTGTTAAAAGCGCTATATAAATGAAGATGACTTGACTTGACTTGACTTGACTTGAGTGGACTCTGGAGTGGGCACATGGTCTGGAGTAGGTGGAGTGGGCACATGGGCCGGAGTGGACTCTGGAGTGGGCTCATGGTCTGGAGTGGACTCTGGAGTGGGCTCATGGTCTGGAGTGGACTCTGGAGTGGGCTCATGGTCTGGAGTGGAATCTGGAGTGGGCTCATGGTCTGGAGTGGACTCTGGAGTGGGCTCATGGTCTGGAGTGGACTCTGGAGTGGGCACATGGTCTGGAGTAGGTGGAGTGGGCACATGGTCTGGAATAGGTGGAGTGGGCTCATGGGCCGGAGTGGACTCTGGAGTGGGCTCATGGTCTGGAGTGGACTCTGGAGTGGGCTCATGGTCTGGAGTGGACTCTGGAGTGGGCTCATGGTCTGGAGTGGACTCTGGAGTGGGCTCATGGTCTGGAGTGGAATCTGGAGTGGGCTCATGGTCTGGAGTGGACTCTGGAGTGGGCTCATAGTCTGGAGTGGAATCTGGAGTGGGCTCATGGTCTGGAGTGGACTCTGGAGTGGGCTCATGGTCTGGAGTGGACTCTGGAGTGGGCACATGGTCTGGAGTAGGTGGAGTGGGCACATGGTCTGGAGTAGGTGGAGTGGGCTCATGGGCCGGAGTGGAGTCTGGAGTGGGCTCATGGGCCGGAGTGGAGTCTGGAGTGGGCATGAAAACTGCATGTATAATAATTGTTTAAGAACTGTTATAGTTGTAGATGTATCTCATAATCACAATGATCACTCAGCATCATCGTTGACTTTACTATTGCAAATGACTGTAATAAAAATAGGCATCAAAAGACATTATTAATTTATATACGTATATACTGAGCATAAAACCTTTTATACATGGATGGATGGATGTAATTGCAGTCTCATGAAATAATATAGAATGATAGAGATGGTGTATACAGTCATCCAGACATTAACAAAAAATAAACCCCTTCAGGGAGATCAAAGATCCCAAACACTCTGTCAGTGTTTTAATTATCATGTTATCCTTTATTTATTTGACCACAGGATCCCGCCAATCAATCACAATCAGGTATTCCAGACAGCCGTGCAATAATATCCCCAAAAACGGCTCCAGTGAGAATGAGCGATGTGAAGAGCATTACATAAGCAGGAGTCAAGACAGATCTGTGGGTGTGGATCACAGGAGTGAGAGAGAGAGAGATGAGTGAAATGGTGCGGATGCTATTAATGCAGTTTTAATCTGCATTTTAAGCCCTCTAAGCAGATTAAAGCAGTTTCACTTCATCCACTGCAGCACGTCAGGCCCACAAAATGTTCCTTTAACTTTCATCATGTAATGCAGCTTCATCTGACCTCAATTCAGCTTAGCTATCAATATTCGGCTCTGTCAGATGAAAAATGTGGGTGAGGAGAAGGGCACCACACACACACACACACACACACGCTTCTCATCCTCGCTCTCAGGATCCGACAGCACTGCAGCACAGCGCGTTACAGTTCAGGTTTAAAAATATCTCAGCAGCCTCATTCAAATTCAGCTCCTCCTGAATGTCCACATGTTTCTCTTGGGAGATTTTCTTGATGGTTCGAGGGTTTTATGTTGCGAGATGCTCTTATGATACAAGTTACATTTTTCAATGATGGGAATGGTTCATGTCAAATAGGTAATGAGGTTTAATTTTCTTGTGTGCGAGCATTGTAGATGTGGATGTACAGTAGTAAGATGACTAAGATGGGTGGCGTTATAATACTCAACTGCACCCTAACCCTGCCCATCCAACCCTACCCTACTCTATCCCTCCAAATTAAACGTCTAGAGAGGTGGAGCTGGATGTCATGTGACTCTGCAGGGAGCACCTCTTGATTCGACGGGGTGTCAATGACTGGCACTAGGGGTCAAACTTGGGACCCTAAATCACATCTGATACTTTGAGAAAAGGCAAATGAAAATTGGCAAGTGGATTTGCTTCCCCCAGACATGCGAGTAAAAACAGGAGATGGTGTGCATCCAGTCATTCAGATTTAAAACAAACATATTAGGTCCTTTTTAATCTAAGTAAATTCCCAACTTTGTTTAAAAAACAATGAGAAATGAACAGAAAACAACAGTATGAAAGTCACCCCATCAAGCAAGGATTTAAAGTCCCCCTGTGTTAAAAATCCAGCTTTTAATGTTGTTTATGTGTCTATGTGGTGTTTTTAATATGCTTTAAGACAAACCATGTGTAAATTCATAAGTCGACAGCATTGCTGAGTATTTTCTGCTTAAAACTGCAGTGAACCAAAGACAGTCTCAAAAACACGGTTTGAAATCGCTGGTGTTTCTGACGTCACAAACGACCTTGTAACCAATCAGATCAACGTGTGATCGTCAACCAGTGGATCTCTGAGCTGAGTGAGTGAGTGGAGGCGGGGCTCATTTGCATATTCATAGAACCGCGCATACTAAATGAGGCAGGGGTGTCGAGTTACATTCAAGCTATGTTAAGGCATGAAGAATTTTTTTTCAAGGAAAAAATGTTTAAATATGTTATTTTTGTGATCAAAGGTGATTTACTACAGGAGGACTTTAAGTCTAGTATTATTTATCTAATTAAATGGTGTTATCAAGGTCTACCTGGGCAGAAATTTCAGCTGAGCATTGAAGTTGGATTTGGCCTGGATAAATCCTGTTTTAGGTAGGATAGACATGTGGTTCCTCATCTCTTTACACACCTTGAATGTCAATCTGAGAGCTGAGCTGGCCCTGAAAAAATAAAAAACACCACCATATATTCATATTCTCAAAAGTCAGGAAAACAGACTGAAAGAGAAGACATTGGTTAAACGGAAAGAACTAATATATTCATATCTGAAAGAGGACTCATTCTCAATTTAAAGTCAATCACAATTACACTGCATTGTACAATGTAATATCCATGTATGTGTGTGTGTAATCCCAACCAAACATTCTCAGCAACACAGAGCATTAAAGCACAACCAGAAAAAGTATAAAATATGAGAAGCAAATGAGATCTGTGTATGCCACTCATTCAGATCCACATCAGCAGGGCTGTGAAATATGCAGTACCCCACTATCTATATGGCTCTAGAATAGATGACCCATTTCCCCAATTGTTGCCTGCAGCAAGAAGCTTCCAGAACAGCAGATATAATGGAAGATCATCCTGGGAATTCTTTAAATAATCAGACTATGCCTGAAACCACCAAATATTCACATTCTTTTACTGGCATCTGCAGTAACGATTGCTGTACAGTAGGGGTGTAACGATACCCTCATGTCACGATTCGATACATATCACGATACTGAACCCACGATACGATATTATTGCGATACTCCAAGACATGATAAAAGGTTAACAAAAAATGTACTGTTGATTAAAATGCTAAATTTGATATTACGGTACATTGTGTGTGTAAATGAATTGGCTTGCTGCTGGAAACCCAAAGCACAGGACAATAGAGACACCAGAATAAACATATTCATGATTCTGAAGCTGAAAATACACAATCATTTTAGATGAATATGCTTGAACTCTGTCACTGATTAGATATAAACTAAAATAATGTAGCCACTTTTTACTGGAAACATCAAACATTTGGCATTATCAGGACCCACAAATATTCCCTCATTACAATGTTATACATTATATTCAACATTATATATAGCAGTTTATTTTCTTTCTTACACAGTAATTTTTATTTTTGGATGAACAATCCACAATACATATTGTTACATTTTTGTATTGATATATATTGTGACCCGATATATTGTTACACCTCTACTTTGCAGCATTATGTCCTACAAATTCATGTCATCGCTCTGATAGGCAGCACACCAGGTCTTCTTAAGTCGAGGTTTTATCTGTCAGTCAGGTTGGGAACCCCTACAGAACACAGCTGCTCTGTGACTGTGCTTCTTTAGAAGTCCACCAGCAATAGAATTCACTGGCAAATGGAGATGTTGTCTTGATAAAAATCGAACTGGTGCAATTCACCTGCTTTGCACTTCGATGCTGTCCTGATAAAGACGATCATACATGCAGATTTTCAGGTCAATATTTGGCTTGGTCACCCACACAGGCGCGCTCTCAGCCACCCCACAAACTGAAACCACAATCTATGCATTCAGAAAACAAGGAGAAAATCAAGTTAATATTTTGAGCTGTTAAAGCAAATATAAAGTATGTAAATATATATATATATATATATATAATTATGTGAAAACTCTACCGGTTCACAACCAGGTTGAGAAAATAGGATTTGAAAATCCAGTTTTGCCTCTCCTGGAATGGTTGGTGTGAAGATGATGGGTATTCTGACACTCATAAATGGGCCAACATCACCTTCATAAGGCTGTAAAGAGAACACCTGTATGTTACACTGCCATTTAAAGTCCCCCTGTGTTGAAAATCCAGCTTTTAATGTTGTTTATACTGTATGTCTATGTGGAGTTTTTAATATGCTTTAAGACAAACCATGTGTAAATATTATACAAATATTCTGACTTAAATATACAGAGATAACAAGGGAACTAAATGAAAAACAGGTAAACATAATCAGTAACTAATAATCAGTCTAATCGGGACAGCGAACACAGTTAAAACAAAACCAAAACACAATCAAAACTAAACAGACAGAGATCGTTACACTACAAAGCTGTTTCAGTTTGATATATTTTTCCTTTAGATATTCTTCATTGAGTTAATAAATGTTGGATAAATAATAAATGTGTCTGCAAAAAAAAAAAAAAAAATTCAAACTTTGAGAACCAGACTCGATTTTTGCCTTTCTTGATTTGCTTTCTTAAATGTGTGTAAACAGGTCAATGTGTTCATACCTCCTCGATGCTAAACTCAGTAGGCTCCACTTTAGTATCCACTGGTCCTGGATCAGTTGTCAAAACCTCATCAGGACTGTGACTGCTGACAGGAGACACTATAAACAGAATTTTAATTTTACTATTAAAAGAGAAGTACAAAGTGTATATGTGTATGTCACATACATTTGTCACAGTCAATTGTCAAAGCTAAGACGCCTGAAAAAGTGGTATATCTTTATTTTTCATTAGACTAAACTATTTCTATTAGTACTTTTAAAATGTAATAAAATATAAGTATGTTTTATATTCGCCATTTTTATCGACTTCTCTGTCAAAACGGTGTCTTAAAAGGTGGTGTAATTCTGATTGTGTTTGGATGGCGGATGTAGAAGGGATTAAGTCATTGTTCAAAGAGCCTAGTATATACCCAGGTCCTATTTGAAATGAAATAGTCATGTCACCACTGAGTTCATGTTGGCAAAGTCATTGTTTATAGATGTTTGCAACTAATATTACACATTTCAAATGTATTACTGAAAAAGCACTGTACCACAGGAGAAAAGCATTATGTTACCTGATCCGAGGTCAATGTCAGTCTTCTCTATGCCTGATGGGATTTCTGCGTTCAGACTGGCCATCTCTAAACTACCGCTTTTACCAGAATCCTGGGCAGAAAGATTGACCAAAATATTAAAGTCCCCCTGTGGTGAAAATTCAGTTTTTAATGTTGTTTATGTGTCTATGTGGTGTTTTTAATATGCTTTAAGACAAACCATGTGTAAGTTCATAAGTCGACAGCATTGCTGAGTATTTTCTCCTTAAAACTGCAGTGAACCAAAGACAGTCTCAAACACACGGTTTGAAATCGCTGGTGTTTCTGACGTCACAAACGACCTTGTAACCAATCAGATCAACGTGTGATCGTCAACCAGTGGATCTCTGAGCTGAGTGAGTGAGTGGAGGCGGGGCTCATTTGCATATTCATAGAACCGTGCATACTAAATGAGGCAAGGGTGTCGAGTTACATTCAAGATATTTTAAGGCATGAGGAATTTTTTTTTTTTTTCAAGGAAAAAATGTTTAAATGTCATTTTGGTGATCAAAGATGAGTTAAGGGATAAAATTATTGACTACAGGGGGACTTCATGAATTTAAAAACTCACATCATGGGATCCATTAGATTTAAGCTGAAATCACAATGAAAGTGTACTGCCACATTATTCCACTTTCTGTTGCATATTTTGTGAGTACAAAGTTGGCAACTCTACCTGAACATATTTTTGTGAGATTCACTCTATCATAACCAGAATAACTAGATACCAAATCACAGGACTATCTCCCTCACTCAGTTCACTGATGACCCAACAGGCTCTACTGGAGGAGACAGTCAGTCGCATCAGAGCGATTTATACAGTCAGTCGCATCAGTGTGATTCACCAGTGAGCTCGTGAAGGTTTGCTGAAGGGGACCGGTGGAGACGGGGGTCAGCGTGTAACGAGTGCCGAGAGCCCCTCTGTTGGTCATGGTGATTCCTCGTGAAACCGTCTGTCCGACCACATGAGTGCCAAAGTCCACAAAACAGTGATCAACAACCATCTGGGGAAAAAAGGGAAATAATGGGATTAACAACTCACCAAAACCTAAAAAAAGAGAGTAATTTACCATGCAAAAACTCCTACCTCACACTTTTTCTTGGAGCACTTGATAGCCACAGAAAAAGGGCCAGTAGCCGACTGAAAGTGAATCACACCATCCAAATCCACATCGAGCTACAACAAATATAGAACATTTATTACTGTGGAGCTTTCCCAGATCAATTTCATAATATTTACAGTAAGAGGGGGGGGGGGGACAGGACATTCTAGAACAGGAGATGATGATCATCTACTTAATATCTTGGTTTACAAGATGTAAAAATGTGTCCTGTAAAGGAAGTCAACTGGTATTAAAAGAAAAGTGTGTTTGGTTCTTAAGTTTCTAGGCTATTGGTTCCAAAACGTATTTAAAATACGTTTATTTCATGCTAAGTATACTACAAACCCATTAACATATTTACTGACATATCGCTTGAGACTTACTGATATAATTAAACATTATTTGGAGTAAATCTTTATTGCACAATGCAAATTTCTTAATATGAAGCATAAAATGTGTTTTAATATCACTATTAGTAAGGATAGTATGGTCTCTGTATAATATCAATCTTTAAATGCAAGATATTTAAAATGTACCTAAAGTATACTTGCAATAGTTTCACTTTAGCACAATCAAATATACTTCAGTATATCATTAGTTGAACTTCAGCACTATTTCTAGATTATTAAAGTACATTAAGTGCAAAATTAGTTGTTCCAGTTTAGCAGACTTTAAGTTTATCAGTTTAGTACACCAACAGTACAATTGCAGGGTATTTATAATAAGTACATAAATATGTAAATGTATTTGTAGTATACTTAGCATAAAATAAATATATTTCAAATACATTTTAGTGTATTTATTTTTCACTAGGGTTTCCACGCCACTCAATAAAGTTTTACTTTAAGCAAATTAGCAGTGACACATGAGCGTGTGACACATTATGAAGTGACTGATCAGGAACTATAAAATATAATAGTATGATTTTCTGAAAAGATGTTTATAGTGAAAAGTGCTTTACACTTTTCCTGAATTTAGTGATTCAGGAAGTGAGGAACAGTATTTTAGCCTTTAGTTATTTTTATGTCTTACGCATGATATTTTCGTTTATGGTTATTTTAACTCCTTATTTGTGTTAAGCATTTTGAATTAGCATTGTGTATGAAATGTGATAAATAAGCCTTGCCTTAGAAATCAAATTGAACTTGATTGTGACCAAGCTCACGTAATCCATCCCATGTTACTGTGAGTAATTTCACTGTTCTCGATGATTCATCTCTACCCACATGCAGTGATATAATAATAACAGAATTTTAAAACAGAATTTCATCTAATTTTGGGAGACAAAGCATCTCATGGGACGTGCAGAGTGAAGCAAAGATATATTATTCCCGTGACAAACAGCAGATGTGCAGTGTGGAAGAACCTTACCAAAGGTCTAAATATAGCCTCCAGTTCACAAGCCATGCCTGCAGACATGGGCCCTGGTGGCTCGAAACTGCAAGAAAACACGTCACACACACAAACACACACACAGGTTTGGAAATGATGACAGAATTTTCTTTTCAAGACAAACAGAGAGAGTCAGCAAAAGATGCCAGTACCACGTGTCACACTGCTCTGGCTTTAAAAGAGCATCCCTGCGATCACAATGAGACTGATAAGTAAACCCTCAAATGTGAGATGTTTATGTGATGTGCTAAAAGAGCAGCCTACCTGACTGACACATGATCTTTCAGATTCTGGGACACTCCCGACAGCTTACAGTAATTAGTCATGTATGTGACATTCGTGAGTGTGACTTTCTTCTTATAGACCTTCCCAACATCGCAATCCTGCAAATACAGTTCAGAAACAACATAATTATAAATATATTCTAATATTAAATATATTAGATGTAATATAATGTATTAAGTTTTGTACTTTAGTTTAGAGGCATGACTCTGAGGTCTCAGATGATGACTGTAGCCATGTTTCCATCCACTTGTCAATCGAATTATCTGAAGTTCGGTAAAGCTGGTGAAAGTGTGTTTCCATCAAACGGCTTTTAAAGCGGATAAAAACCTGTGCGTAATGACGTCACATGCTGTTTTGCGATCAAATTGGTATATCGAATTGATTTGAGACATGTTAAGGTGTTTCCACTCATTTTCTCACCGAATTGCATAACATTCAAGCAAACATTTGCGAACAAAGTTTTGCTAGGCAAAATGGATCGCACCATAATAACGTTTCCATCCGCGTTTATCGCATAAGCCGTATATCGATCAAGATAAAATGCGATGAGACGATCGTATTTCATTTGAGTCGATATTCATGAAATTCAATCGAATTTTACTGTTTCCATAAGGCATTTTTCATTCGATATCACTTAATGCGGATAAAAACGTGTGGATGGAAACACAGCTTGTGTCTTAAAGTTAAGTGAGCTCAAACGCCAAAAGTTTAGAAATATATATTTTATATTTTTTCCACCACCACATCCCTTTAGTGGCTCCATACTTCAAGTGACTGAATTGAGAGCAAAGGCAAACTGCATATTTAATATATAATATGATAAATATTTCCCTCAGCATTGTCCATCCACCTTGAATGGAAATTCGATGCTGCCCTCATTGCAATGCATTATGGTATTATATAATTAGTGAAGAATATGCGAATAATCATTTTATCAGGCACAGGACTTCGGTTCCTATAATTCGACACATTCTGTTCATTGGACCTTTAATTCCCAAGAAGGATGTCTAGGCAGCTCAGTAAGTTTTGAACACAGCTGTTATGATGAAAACGTCTGCGTTCGGTACCTTAAACAAAATAATCTCAGGTTTGCTGATGAATGGTGGTCCTTTTGATTCTCTACCCTTTATCATTTTTTTTGCTTCCTTTGAAAGCAAACCTTTGTTCATATCAGTCTTCATGGTGGTGTGAGATGCTTCAAGATGAATGTTTTCATCTGATGTGGCCTAGGGGGACAGATATGACAAAAACAATGATTTTCTAGCTGTAAATGAAAGAATGATATTTATTCTATTATAGCGTAGTAAAATAAAAATAAGTGATTACTATGTATAGTAATACTAGGGGCCAGTTGCATAATCATAGCCATTATGTTAAGAGTATGTCCATTGTGTGATGATATAGACTGTGTTTCCCAAAAGCATTGAGACTATTGGTGCCGATGGTCTCAATGATCTACTTAGGCCTGCAATGCTTTCGGGAAACACAGTACTGGTCACGATGGTTCAACAAAACAGAGCTTACACTTGTTGAAATCAAATCTCTGAATATTGGGATAGAGGATTGTACTAAACTTGCCATTCTTTTTTTATTGCCTTTTTTTTGTATTCACATATTTTAATAATCATCGAAAGCTTACAAACTCAAAATGGTTTTCACAGGATTGAATTTTGAGTTTGTAAGCTTTCGATGATTATTAAAATATGTGAATACAAAAAAAAGGCAATAAAAAAAGAATGGCAAGTTTAGTACAATCCTCTATCCCAATATTCAGAATTGATTTCAACAAGTGTAAGCTCTGTTTTGTTGAACCATCGTGACCAGTACTGTGTTTCCCGAAAGCATTGCAGGCCTAAGTAGATCATTGAGATTACAATAGAAATGTTACTTTAAATTATTTTAGCTGGCTCCTCCCCTAGTGGGCGTCGTCAGGTTTCATATTACAATATTTATTTTAACTACTTTAAAATCAAAACCTTTTCTAATCTTGACAAAACACTTATTGTCGGAAAGGTCTCATAGAGTCTCAAGGTTCCATATTTGGCGATATTTGGACATAAATGTATTAATTTGTTACAGGAAAATGCATTAAACATTTTTTAAATGGAATGTGTGTGTCACTCGGTGGCTATTTTTGGTATTACGCCTAAACTTAATTTTTTTGTGATATCAACTTCAAATTTGGAACACAACTTGGTTAGATTTATGGCTTTGATTTTATAGTAAAAATAATTTAGCAAAATATGTATTTTATATCAAATAAAAAAATGTTTAGTACAGTACATTTGATTTACAGTAAATTTAAACTTCCATAACTTTTTGATACTTTAATTTTTTTGAGGGGCTTTATCTATAATCTGCTGAGTGTCTTCTTTAAAACAAGACCAAAAATAGGTCTATATTCCACAGCATTTTTGAATTACAACCATTTAAGTTTGGATAGTGCATTTTCACGTCTATTCTCAAAAAGGGGGGGTACAGAGGTGTCACATTCTTATGTATTTTATTGAAATTGTTACCATATCATCTTTGTGTTTGTGTTTCCAAAGGCCGGTGAACTCAGGCTGAGCCAGGCTCATCTCTCTTTTATCTTCATCCTCCATTTCTACACACTCTCCCAACTTCAGCTCTGCAGAGTCTGAAGAGGAACTGACATCACTGTTGCTGTCACTGTACGACCTGACGCGAGATGCTCTGGGACTTGACATTACATGCTTTTCCTGAATTAAACACAAGCGGAAAAAGTGATTGTTAGTGTTGCTTTCATCAGCATCTTTGATTTGGTTACATGTCGTTTTTGCCAAAATAACTTGCGAGATGTACGATATTCCATCATGTAAGCAAAGTCAACAGTGGTTCCAAGGTGTTTGGTTTCATTTCTTCACTCATTTCATTTCTTTGTTATCTAATTGATGACTAGTCTATTCTTGGGCGATGGTTAGACGTCTCTGAAATTTTTACTGACAGCCCAAATTTTGCCTTGTTTTAGCCTAGACGTCTGAGCTGTGTTTGGACGGCTATTCGACGTCTTTAAACCGCAAAATTGCTTGCTGAGTTGGTTTATAATGGCATTATGTAATGTGATCTCTTCTACTTCTGCAGACAAACTTGCATCATTCATAAGCTAACTGTACTTTCTCATTGTGGAGCGCAGAACATACCATCATTTCATTCATTGCTTTACTGATAAACATATACTGTATGGCGAGTGTCACGCTAAGCAATCACTGGTACCTCTCTCTTTGTATGTGCAGATGGAGGCAGTATGTTCTGCAAGAGTTTCTCATCTCGCTTTTTCTCAAAGCTCAGAGTCAGTACGGGAGATTTCCTACGCCTCTCCTTCATGTTCCTTTCCGAGAGCAATTTAGCCACAATCTCCATTTGCCCCACTCTCCGTGTCTCTTCAAATTCCCTTCAATGAAAAAGATAGAAGATATGTAAAACATACAGCATAACAGCTGTCCTCAAACCTTTTGAGCATTCACATCAGATGTTTATGGGAAATTCTCACGCATTTTTCTTCCTGAAGCGCTCCTGCACTCTCAGTCGGTGGATGTGTTCAGTGCTGTTCAATCCTTTGGCCTCCAGTGACTCTTTCATGTGTTGCTCTTGCTCTTTCTGTTTCTGTTCATAGGCTTTCTGTTGTAGTTTTCTAGCACACATAGTTTCCTAAGTACATGGAGAGAAGATCTATCAATGGCATATGCAGACGTAAACACTCGCCCAGCAATACTTGTCCAGTGCTGCTGCGGATACACGTACCATTACTCTTCAAATTGCGCAAATTGAAATTGCCAATTGAAAATACGACCAATGGAAACACGTCAATTTCACAAAAAACTCTCGTGTATCGTAAAAAAGTTTTTACGCTCGCATGAGGGGGTTTTTCAGGCAATTCGAAAAAGGAATATTTCGCAAAACTGGTGTACATAAAAGTCGATCATTCTTTAAAGATGATGTGGTGTGTTTGGACAGAAGACGATACAGAGTTCTTTATTAAACTCATAAAAGACAAAAGTATCACAGGGATACTAGATTCGAAACAACTACGAAATGCCACAATTTCTCAAGAGCTTGAAGCAGAAGGCTCCCAGAAGCCGCTCTCAGTATACGGGTCTTTCCTTGCCTTTAATACTTGGAAAACATGCCTTCCATTAATAATAATGGCTAGTGTGTGGGCTGCGATATACTTAAACCTACCAACATCTGTTGCCATGATTTTTGGAATGAGAAAAGACGTTTTTACTCGCATAACATCGGTTAATGGAAACGCCGTCATTTTGCAATAGTTTTTTTCTTGACATTTAGAAAATATTGCAAAACTTTGTTTCCGCAACCAAGCTCCTGTCTGCAAGGACGCCCCTCTATAGTTGCTGTTATTTGTTGTGATGGATTTTTAAATGAATCAAAACTAACATTTCTTTACCATGCAGGAATAACATTCATATGCTTTTGAAACCTAAATGTTTCCAAACAGTTTGGTCAAAGTCAGTCAGTCAATGAATCAACTCTGAATATAACAAAAGGGGAAATGATGTTTGATCAGATGTTTGAATATATAAACCGATGACTTTGAGAAACAAAGTGAAGTATATCAAGAAATTGCATCTACCTAGTAACAGAAGGGTTTGCTGGATTATACATATGAAGAACCAATCATATTGTAGGACATTTACGTAATGAATCATGTCACCTTTGCCATGCTCCTATTCTATAAAAACTGTTGTATTTTTTTTGCTGGTGGGATTCTGTCTGAAATTGGTCTGAGATCCTCCGGTCGTGATTAAAGCATATTTAAAGGCATTGTCTGGATTGTCTAGTTATTGCTGCGCACCAGGTTAGTAGAACACTAGAGACCTTATTCCCAAGTGATAGTGTTCAAAAAGGAACAAGGCGTCGTTCGACTCAGTGTGAGACTCTTAGGTGGGGTTAGATACAGTCAGGTTACTATAATTCTTAGGCATTTTATGCGGTCAGAGTAGCTACTCTTAGGCCGTGTGTCCACCAAAGCTCTACTGAAGACGCCTAGCTTTGGGCGCTTGAGAGCGTTTTGCCATGAAGCGTTTTTTCAGTTAAGATGTTTCGTTGCTATGATACAGAATATCCGCAGCACAGTTTCCTTGTAACTGATTTCGCAGATCATTTGTTTCATACTAAAAATTTATTTTTCATCCATGTTGTTCGGTTAGCTCTGCTGGTGGATGTCGTTGTACAGAAAGAATGTTGTGACAGTTGGTCGGTGTGGTATTAGCCCCGCCCCTCCTCCACTGTGATTGGACGGCTGGGTAAAAAGTGACAGTGATGAGCGCTGCGTTTTACCCAAAGTTGAACATTCTTCAACTCTCGGCGACCTGTAAAAACGCCGAGCTCTCAGCGCTTCAGCGAGAAAAAAACGTTCAGCGCCTCGTTGCGCTCATGACGTTCTAAAAACGCGGCGCTCCCATTGAAAACAATTGAAAACATACGCCAGGCGCTTTGGTGGACACACGGCCTTAGGCGTAAACCAACGTGGTCAAAGGGGATTTCACCTGCGTATAATTTTGCAGGTGTCAGGGACACTTGGTTAAACTGAAGTCAGGTGCGTAGGGGAAGATCTCCACATTGGTACCCTAAGCTTCTCCTTGCGGATGGTGAGCCTACAAAGAGGAGGCTCCATGTTGTTTGTTTGAGCTGAGCCTGACTAGGCCTCATGAAGCATTACACACATATTACGATTTATTTATACTGCTGCAGACACGTCACAACTCCCAACTCAACTCATAACCCTTACGACTGATTGACTGTACCTGACTGGCAGCGAAACTGGCTTTAAGTGTCATCACTGCGGTCTGCCTCTTCTTTATGAGCTCCTTCCTCCTCTCTTTAGCCTCAGCCTCTTTCTGTTTCATCCTACAACACAAGAGCACTTACAATACGTTTTATACTATCTTCATTTAAATACACTTTATTAGACTGGCCACTAATATGAAAGCCGAAAATTTAAAGTTGTAATTCAACTAGAGTTATACGAAATGTGCATGTTGGTGTCTCACCTCTGTAGAGTCTGCTTGAGGAAGACGGCTGCTTTGAGATGGCCAGCACGATCCTGTTCCTGTTGTTTCCTGAGCACTTCTGCCTGCTCTTGTAAAACCTTGTCACGTTCACTGTCACAGGAGATTATACAAATAACACTTTAAACAAACTTTTTCAGATGGTGCTTGCCCACTTACAACTCGCCGCCATGATGCCGGGGTCTGCAGCTGTACTATAGGGTTTCTAGGCTTTTCTACAAATTGACTAGAAAACCAGACGCCACTCTCTCTGCTGGTTATAGGTCAAAGACTCTTTACTTTGTTTTGTAAATCATTTTGAGTCGATGAGCCAAGTTTTATTTAAATTGTTCTTTTGGCAAGGAAAATACTAAATAGATTCTAGATTGATTCTAAAAATGTAAAATATGTTCAAATGTGTTGCATTGCCTGCTTTGAAAATCTATGTGATTTTTTATTTATTTTACCATCCATCATGTGACAATTCAGCAATAAGTCTAATTGTGATATGATTTAGACTGTTAAAAGTGCATGCGATTACTGAGAAACAATGTTGATAGTTGAAATCGATACTCAAACACCCCCTCTTTTCATTGCTCCGCCCCCAATAGAAGAAAAACTATGCAACACGAGCAACCACTAACAGCTCGTGCACATATGGATGAATCAGCTGTGATCAAACAAAAGCATATCTTGCTTCTTTGAAACATAGCAAAGACCAATGTTACTCATGTATCGAGCAAAAAAAAAAGCAAGACCTTCAGACCTTCCTGCTCTCTAAAGTCTCTCCAGCGCTGGAAAGCTGTTCCAATATTAACGTGGCTCCTAACACTAATCATAACCCTTCTTTATCCAATTATATTCATGTGACCATTTACTATCATTCTTTCTGCAGATGTCTCTCTTGCTCTCCTCCAACATCTCGATCGGATACGCCCCATATTGCTGATTAGCTACAAGAGTGTTCTGGTCCTCTATGGATCGGACCAATCCACTTTGTTTTTTTCTAATATTTACATAGCTAGGACTTTGTGCAAAAAAAAAAAGAAGTTTTTCAGCACATACACGCAGAACAACAGACATCTAAGGGTATGTTCACACTTGTAGTTCGATTTGCTTGGTTCGTTTACTCCGGGCAAAAAAGAAGATCCCTCCGTCACACACACACACACACAGATCTGCTGTGAGGAGACGTGGTTCTGATGCCTGTACTGAACTGTGATGAGCAACATCACGACTATGATGAGAAAAAAACATTCTGTCCTTTTTAGGGTCGCATCTTGTGACATCACGTCCTGTTTTTGGTTGGTTTACATGTCTTTGGTCCATGTTGCGTTCATATATCAGTCGAACCGCACCAGAGTTCATTTGGAAGCGGATCGAGTCTCATCTTTTCAGCGTTCGGTCTGTTTGTTTGGTGGCACCAGGGTTCAGATGATAGCATTCACACTTATTCAAATAAACCACCCTTACAGAACAATCGTACCAGTTCATTTTAATCCAACCAAACATGCCAAGTGTGAACACACCCTAACAAATATTTAAAAAATTGTATGTTTGGATGTTGATTTCCATTTTCAACAGCATTTCTCAGAAAGCGCTTACTCCACCTTTAAATGGCTCAGGTTACACGTCTTGCATTAAACTGCAAACTGGAGTGGATGTGATACAAGCGGTGTGCAATTGTGTGACACATTTCACATTAAACTTTTACATTTTGTCATGTTGTGCTTTGTGTCTACGTTGTTTGATCACGCTCTTCTCTCGCTGGAGTCTGAGCTTTTGTTTCTTCTTGTCCTGTATTTGGACGTTCTTCTCCTCCAGCTCAAGTTCCTGACGCAGAGCCAAGAAGTGACCCAGATCGACCTCCACCTGACACAGCTCCAGCCTGAACATAGACAATTACACTCTACATCCACAACAACAGCATATTAAAGGCTTTCTGTTAGGCAACCATGGTTAGTAGATAAATCATGCTGTGTAAAACTGGATTTTCAAGAATCAAAGACTTCCTCCCCAATCCATCCAGAACAGATACTGACATAAACTAAATTATGTCATCAAACCCATGTTCAAAAGGATGTTTGAAAAAATAAAGTTTGTCCCGCAATTCATAACAAAACTCGTTTTTAAATGTTATTTGAGAGCGAAATTAAATGATCCACATCGTGAACCTTAGTTTGAGATTCTCTAGTGTAGAGTGTGACCCTTTAAATACCCCTTCATGACCTTTCATGTTGTGTGTAATAAAGCTGTTTGTGAATGTAAAAGGTCTGCAAAGTTTTTAAGATCAATGTGCACTACAAGTTATTTTCTCCAAAAAGAAATAATCGATTCTGAACTGCCTGAAACGAGTCGTCAGCAATTCCAGCCTCACTTTCTGTTACAAATATGTAGGCTGGTTACACATTTGCATAATGTGGCCTGTGGCCTTCATTGGCTGATCACCAACAACACCAACTTTGACCCTCAAACACTGAGTTTGGTTCGTGTTGTTTTCTGCTGCCAAAGCAAATCCACTTTTTTAGCACTTCATAAGTATGAGACTCACGCTGGAATTGATACGATAAAAATCGTTACTGTTCGTATCACTATACATCCAGTGCTGAGGAAGATCCAGAGCTGAAATTCAGTTATGCTGGCCGTTTCATTTCCGACACACGCTGTAAACGGTCGACCAATCACAATCTGATTTTGGGCAATCTGACCAATCAGAGCAGAGCAGCTCTCAGAAAGTAGGGGTTTAGATAAACCGAATCTTCGTACAAAGAGACTGTATATTATGAGAAGATTAAAGTGTTTTTTGACCTTGGATGCATGTAAACCTAGCCTGGGAAAACCCAGGCAACTTCCGGCAAATTTAGATTTGCTCTGAAAGTTAGTCTGGCAAAGAGCTCATTCAAGCCCATTTCCAATCCGTCGGAATCGCGGCACCAATCAGAAGCGTTGGGGCGGGCTTTACACGATGAAGACAGCGCTGGGATTTTGAAGCAGATTTTGTAGCCTACATTACAAAGATGGATGCCGCCGTCGAACATCACTCGATCCAATCAGCTATCGCGTCTGTTTTAAGCCATTTGAACGTTTCCTTTTAGTTAAAAACCGAGCAAAGAACAACACTCGGAGATGTGTCTCCGCCGCTCTGCGTACGTCATCTCCTTCATCGCTCTGATTGGGTTTAGGTCTATCCGCGACGTCCGTTGGTGACGCCCCTCTGGAAATGATTTGTCTATGACGCTTTAACTCAGTTACAACTGAGAATGGTCTGGTTTTAACCAGGCTAATGTAAACCTATTCTAGACCTCCAAAACAAAACAAGGACCATTTAAAATAGCATAATAAGGCGTTCTAAGACCATTTTTAAACAGTTTAGAAATGACAGAATAAACAGGTGAATTTCCTCCATTGCTTTTTTCATTGATGAGCAAAACAACCACTATATTTCCAGAAGTTTAAAGCCGTTTAAGTTTAAAATAGCACAATAAAAACAAATATCAAGACAAGAATGCAAGTTACAGTATCAAGAGTAAAATCCACAGGTATTAAGTGTAAGATTATAGCGGATATGAAACTCACTCATGCTCTTTGAGGATCATGGCTAAATGATCCCCCAGATCCTCCTCCACCTGCAGCTCGGCACACACACGCTTGTGTTGAGCTCCAAGCCGGAGCACCGCCACGCTGCGCAGGACAAAGCAGAACTAGACACTTCTTTCTCTTCTTCGGGGAACTTCGTTCGCAAAAACTGTTTTTTTACCTGTTCTCAGCTCGTTTCTCTCTCTCTATATCCGACTCAATCTGCTCTCTGTTTTCCTCCAGCTCAGTCACATGAAGGTCAAATGCTTTTAGTTCCTCCCTTGAAGAAAATACATTTTCTACAAACTCAGATTTACAAATACATTTGTGTGTTATAAAGAAGCTAAAAATCTGAACATGTTGTAGTTGGTAACGAGGAAAGAATACATTTCCCATTATAGAGAATGGTGAGATTAATGATTAAACGGTTAAGATCCCTTATAGAGGCCAGCTCACACTGCGCCGACAGACGGCAACACACACTTCATCGGGTTTTGTCGGATCAGTGTGTCTCCTGTCGGAGTCTGTCGGAGCTTGTTGTCGCAGATTGAACATGCTGAATCAGAATTAGATTGTCTGAGTTAGAGTTGGTCTGCGTCTGTCGTGTGGACTGAATTTAGGTCACCATTCACACACTCACAAGAGGGAAAAATCATGTCGCATCATACCTGACTGAATGAAAATGCACGTTTATAGTCTTTTATAATTGAGATTAGATTAGGGGTTCGACTTTATGATTAATTTGATATTTGGCTCATACAGGTGAAACTCGAAAAATTAGAATATCGTGCAAAAGTTCATTTATTTCAGTAATTCAACTTAAAAGCTGAAACTAATATATTATATAGACTCATTACATGCAAAGTGAGATATTTCAAGCCTTTATTTGTTATAATTTTGATGATTATGGCTTACAGCTTATGAAAACCCCAAATTCAAAATTAGAATATTGTGAAAAGGTTTTCATATCTGTAAGCCATAATCATCACGATTATAACAAATAAAGGCTTGAAATATCTCACTTTGCATGTAATGAGTCTTTTAAGTGTAAAATGTAACTTTTGCACGATATTCTAATTTTTCGAGTTTCACCTGTACGTTTTTCCACAGCCCAACTTATGATTTCAAAGCCTCATATGAATTCTTAAGACTTATCATAAAATTGGGTAGAAAAAATCCACATACTTGCAAAAAAAATTATAATAAGCATTTCTTGTTTTTTTATTGTCTTGTTTTTCAAGGACAATATCTAAACATCCTTAAAACAATCGAATTTTCTCACCCCATCTGTGAATATTTTTTTCTTTTCAGTGAATTCTGTGCTTAAAACAAATAAACAAAAGAGTATTTCCCAGTGGAGAATAAAAACCTTTACCTTAAAACCTATTATCTTAAAAATGTTGCTATACATAGTGCAGGGCCGTAGCTAGAGGATTCGGGGCCCCCTGAAAAAATATTGATGTGGGCCCCCACCACCCTCCACCAATATCATATACTGTACAATAGATGAACATGGAGGCCCACATAACAGAAGATGGTGATGTTGTTGTAAAACCTTTATTTTAAAAGTTAAATGTTTATATAAAAATTACAACTAATAAAAACTAACAAATAAGCAAGAAATTGTTAAATAATAATAAAACCAATTTTTAAAAAGTAATGCATTTTTTCCCCATCAGTCTGTTATAATTCATAAATCAAAAAGTAAACATTTAAAAAATTGACAAGAATGCAGTCTAATTAAAAAAATAAAAGCATTCATTGTCTTATTTTTCAATAAAGATAATATGGAACTGGTATTATTAGTAAATAAAGCGAATACATTTATTCATCCAAGTGCAGTGTGTTGTATTCGTGTTTTCTCGATGTTTTATAAATATCATCAGCCGGCAGGTCAGATGCATAATGCAATGCGTCGTGACTCGTGTAATTTTTTTTTAAAACTCTAGTTACAATAGTGTAAAAAGACCGGAATTTAGACCACGTAATCATTCGGTCGATTGCGGCGCGCACCGATAATAAAAAATGACTGTACACGGCAGACTGTAGACGGAAGTTTTCTAATTCCCAGCGAAATAACAATATATAACCGGTCTTTAAGAACGTCTTGATCGACTGGGATACAACCACTCTCCTTGCCTCCCTCTCCGTCTTTTCCTTGCATTTCTGGTTCCCTGATTTGTTTTCTTTTCCCCGACATTTTCAGTCAGTCAGTCTCCTGCTCTTCCACCAAGTTCATCGTTAACTTCAGGCTGCCGCCTCAACTCTGATTGGTTCTGTTCACGAGCTGGGGCGGGACTTACAATTTTATTGGGTCCATCTGATGTTTGTCACTGACTCTGACTGAATAATTAATACATACTTTAGGTCGGACTAAACCATTTTTATGGAGGTAAGAGAAGCAGATATTTGGAAAAATATTTACCCAAATTGCACGTTTTTGTGGTTTTCATTTAAATCTCAGGCATACAACTAATATAAATATTAGAATTATTCATACTACAGGGGCCTAAATAGTATAACTGCTGGATTTTGTGGGGCCCCCTGGGCAGCGGGGGCCCCTATAATTGTCACCACCTTTCACCCCACTAGCGACGGCCCTGAGTGAATGTATCAGATGTTTAGATAGATCTTGACTTCAGAATACTGTCCATATTTGCATTGTGCTTCCTTCCTTATAGCACTACTCAGAGAATCAGGAGTACCAGTATCAGTCAAAAAAATTGGTTGTCGGCTGTACGACGTATTTATATCCATGAAAACCTGCAGCACTTCAGCATAGATGCCGAATAACTGTGCATGCGCTGCGGTCGTCAGTCACATGACTGGCAAACTGTGGAGATTAGACATAATTAATGTGTGGTGTGTTTGAACACCATATCAGATCTGCACCAATCACACGCAGTCAGCATTTTTGATTTGTGAGCTGTTTGCATCCCTGAATTTGAAAAGAAATCTCCTTCTCATTACTGTAATACATCACTAAAAACAGCAACCAAAGTACAGCAAACACGACCGTGACGTGCACTTACAATTGTATCGTTTTTTAAGGTAATGAGAATGAGATCTTTTTTCATTACAGTAATTAACAATTCTTTACACAAAATAGAATTACAGATTGGTTTATTTTGCTTTATTTCTGAGATTTTCCTAAAAGCTGTGAATGCACTATTTGCAATGGAGCCTTCTCCACCTCAGAAATAAACAAAAATAAACCAATCAGTATGGCCTGTGTTTACAGCTCGCCGGCTCTGCTCAGTCCACCTACAGTACCTGACAGCTTTGCTCTGGCATGTGCTCACACCATGATGTACATTAGAAAACACAGTGGGAGGCAGATATTCAGAGTCTAAAAACCTTCCCTGAGAGGATGGAAAGGGCCACGTTATCACAGTAAAAGAGGATACAGACCTGGCTTGTAGCAAATTCAGTTTCTTCTGCTGGTAAAAGCTGTCCAGTTGGGTCAGAAACTTCTTAAGCTTGAACATGCGCTTCTTGTCGGTGTATTGCTTCTCCCCGCCTGTGTCATCTTCACCATCACTCATTTCCCTTAGACAAGGTAGACAAGAGCCAGTGATAAATATACAAACATCTGAACAGTAGTGTATATTATCTATTAAAAGTGAGTTTTTTTCTGAACAAAAGAAATTATTTCATTCAGCTTGGAATTAGCATTAAAGGAGTCCTATTATTATGCTTTTTTCCATGTTCATCTTTCTTTAGTGTGTAATATTTCTGTTTGAGTCACAATATTAATCATTTAAATATTTCCCGCCCAAAGCATACGCAAAATAAAGGGGCACAGTCCTTCACGATTGCTTCTTGTCAGACTGTACGAACACGATCATCGCTGTAAGTCTTGTCACACTGTAAGATCTCAGTTGTCATTAATGTCTACGACAGTCAAGATGTGTTAAAAACTAACAAACACAACACAACTCGTCCGGAGATGTACATCATCAAGCAATGACACGTTCGGTGATACGAGCTTCATTACACGCGGGATTGAAATGGTACAAAGAAATCTCTAATGTTCATTTTGGTCATGGCTTGTCTTGAAAAACTAAGACAATTTGACGGTGGTCGTAGGATAATCACTGCAGGACAGAGAGTCAAATCTTCTGACACAGGTCAGAGGTCAAATCTATGGAAGCTTGTTTCCACCACAGAATGAAAAATAGAAAAGGTAATTGCGACTTTTTATCTCACAATTCTGACTTTTTTTTCTCACAATTGCGTGATATAAGATCGCAATTGCGTGTTATAAAGTCAGAATTGCGAGATATAAAGTCAGAATTTATTGATATAAAGTCACAATTGCAGGTTGTAAAGTCAGAATTGCGTGAAATTAAGTCGCAATTGCGTGTTATAAAGTCAGAATTGCGAGATATAAAGTCAGAATTGAATGATATAAAGTCGCAATTGCGTGTTATAAAGTCAGAATTGCGTGATATAGTCGAAATTGCGTGTTGTAAAGTCAGAATTGTGAGATATAAACTATTCTGAGGGGAAAAAAGTTAGTCTTTTTTCCCCCTTAGAATTGTTCTGATAACTCGCAATTGCGAGTTTATATCTCACAATTCTCAGAAAAGATGTCAGAATTTCGAGATGTAAACTCGCAATTGTGAGAAAAAAAAGTCAGAATTGTGAGATAAAAAGTCGCAATTCTGTCTTTTTTTCTTGCAATTGCGACTTTATTTCTCACAATTGCGACTTTATATCTCGCAATTGCGACTTTATTTCTCAGAATTGCGACTTTATATCTCGCAATTGCGAGTTTATTTCTCAGAATTGCGACTTTATATCTCACAATTGCGACTTTATTTCTCAGAATTGCGACTTTATATCTCGCAATTGCGACTTTATTTCTCACAATTCTGACTTCATATCTCGCAATTGTTTATTTTATTTTATTTATTTTATTCAGTGGCGGAAACAAGCGTCCATACAAATCTGATCATTAATCTGCTGTCGGTGAACATGTCAAACAAGCGATCAAAGACTTTTTAGCCAAGGAAGCAGAAGCGCTTGACCAATCACAACACACTGCTCCAGCCGACCAATCAGAGCACAGTGTGCTTTTCTCAATATCCCTCCTCGTCTCCTCTCTCCTCCATCCTGTGACCCGGAAACCGATCGAGCTCAGCCATCTTGAAGGACATCTCAATCCTCTACTTGCACCGCGAGGAGACGAGGTTCGAGGAGTGAGGAGCTTCCACAGGAGCTATGAGCGAGGATAAACAGATGTATCCTTTGCGGAAGTGTTTTATCGAATAAACGTGACGTATAAAATTCTCCTCCCCCTTCACATCGGTCACAATCATTTTAATTGATACTTTACCTTTGCAGTTTATATAAACCACACATCTCACATATTTCAACAGGGTATCTTGCTATATTATTATTTATTATGAATTTCTTAAATAAACAAACTTCTACAACATAAGGGCAGATCCTGATGGCGCTGCTGATGATGCTATGAAGTGTCACTCGAGTGATCAAATATTGTATAAAAAAAGCTTTCATTCGATTCCTCCGTCCTCCTTTTCTTTCCTTGCAGCCTTCCCTCGCGTCCTACAGGGGGCGGAGCTGAGACACGAGGAAAGGAAGCAAGGAAAGGAAATGAGGATGCACAAATAAGAATTGAGAAGCACCCTGGGTCACAGGGCAAAAAGCAGACGGAAGGAATTGTTTTTTTTTGTTTGTTTTTTACAATTTATTCTTTTAACCATTCATGCATGTCTCCAAATCTGAAAAACAACAGTCTCAGCTGTAGCTTTCATGATGAAAAAGGAGTCCAAATAAATAATGAACATGCATTTTAACACCTACCACTCAGAACTGTCAAACCCTGTGGACCAATCAGGGAAGTCCTCCTCAAACCTGAAGATGTCATCCAGAGTGCCTTCTTCTAAAGGAAATACAACATGAGGCATCAAGCACATTAAACACCTGAGTTATGATAATACTGGTAATAATCAAGGCCGTGAACAAATATTATACATTTAGCTACTCTTTCACAATTAAAAGAGAAAAGCTCCGCCTCCTTTGATTTGATTGGCTATCTCAATCATTTTGCCATTGACGACTGCTGTTAGACCGGTGAGGCAGAGAATATGAATACAACTTTTAAAACTTGTTGTCATCCTAACATCAAACAGAGAGGAGTGGAGAAGAGCAGCATCAAGAATATCAAATATCCCTGCCAATTATGGCCCTGCTAATAATAACTTGTGTGTGTGTGTGTGTGTGTCTACATGTCTTTACCTTCTGTGTGTGTGCCAATACTATGAGGCTCATGTTCAGTTGCAGGTGTTGAGAGATCAGCACTGTTGGCCATATCCACGTGATCCACGTATCCACGTGACCTGCAGGAGTAAAACAGCTAACAATAACATGTTCTAAGAATGTTTTGCTAACCTTCCATTGAAGGGATAGTTTACCCAAAAAAAATGAAAATTCTGTCATCATTGAGTCACTCGTAATGTTGTTCCAAACCTGTATTAATTTATTTCTTGTGCTGAAGAAAAGAAGATATTTTGAAGAATGTTGGTAACCAAAACTAAAAATTTGAAAATAGGAAAATAAAAATACTATGGAAGAATTTTTGGTTTAACTAACGTAACGTTTCAGAATTCAGAACATTCAAAGAACATTCAAAAGCATCAAGTAGCCTATAACATAAAAAATAAATAAAATAAAAAACATAACTTAGATGACCGACCAACTAAAACATTTTAGGAAAAACGTAAAGACATTATTAAAGACCCGATAACGTCCAAAATAACGTTCTATTAACATTACCTACTGAAAAAAACGTTGTTCATAACTTTGAGAGACCCTTGCCAGAATGTTCTCTGTTAACCGGGAATATAGGCTACTAATATTAAAAAATGTCGGCATATGCAGATCAGAAATATCAAAACTGGCTGTATACGTATTGTTTAAAAGCAGCCTAACGATCTCGATTGTTTGTCTGGCAATAGTCGCTGTCTTATAATAAAGTATTCGCTCAAAAGGGAACGTATATGCACTGGCTAAAAAGATATTTGTATGACAGAATTTGCATATATTAGTACCTACTTTTTCCTGTCAACTCCTGGAGTCGCAGCAGCTTCCGTTGTTTGTGTTTCCATGGCAACGGATTCGCGCAGTTCCTTGGGAAATGTAGTGTCTGCGTTGTGTTGTGTTGTGTTGTGTTGTCCGATTCACAAATCAAATACCTTTAATGAGTCAAAGAGCTGTTTCCTCAAAGTCACTACGAAATCAAAATGGACAAAATTTGTAATTTGTAAAATGTAATGGAAATCATTATGAACATCAGCTATGCTAATTATTTCCCATCTGCCTTTCTGCTGTTATCTCGGGACGCTTGTCCCGAGAAAAATGGCGTTCGTAGGCTCCAGTTTTGTATCCTGCCTCTCACGGGGATTTCGGATGCCCCAACGCCTGTGATGAGAAGACCTATAGCCTGTGAAGAGACGACTCAACGCCTGCGAAGAGACGACTCAACGCCGGCGATATGTTATCCCCTTAATATTACATGATTAACTAAATGTATTTTTTCTAGATACTTCTGATATGCACTTACTGTAAAGCTTCTTTAAAACCCTATGATTGTTAGCCAGAGGAGAACTGGCCCCTGACTAGCCTGGGTTCTCCCAAGGTTTTTTTCTCCATCCAATCTGATGGAGTTTTGGTTCCTTGCCACTGTCGCCTTGCTTTTGGCTTGCTTAGTTGGGGATATTTAATATTCATCAATATTATTGAACTGTGTTGTACTACTTTCATGTTATCACTGTGAAGCTGCTTTGATGCAATCTGTATTGTGAAAAGCGCTATATAAATAAATGTGACTTGACTTGACTTGACAAAATTGGACAGTTGTTTTTTTTAATGCAATATTGCAGTACTTATTCAAAATCATAATTAGAAATTTTCTCTTCTCTGATGACGTGTTTACCAATTTGATATTACATTTGTAATGAAGACTGCAATATTCCATAAGAAATAAGAAGTTTCCCTTTTGATTGCATTGTGTTTCTTCACAGGGCTGTTTTTTTATAAAGTTATGATAACAGACAGCATTTCTGTCCTGTATTCTGTAGTGGTGAAAATCTTATCTTACACATACACACAGGGGCGGATCTACAGGGGGGCAAGGGGGGGCAGGTGCCCCCCCACTCTAGAGCCTTGCCCCCCCAGCTGCCCCCCTAACTTTGATGATCCAAAAACTGTACTTGTAAAAACAACCTGCCACTATGTCCACAAGCTTCTCAAAACAATGAACTAAACAATACATTTACCAAAAGTGAACAATTTAATTTTTTATTTTAAATATATTATTAGCCCCTCCCCCCTGCGTCCCTGATTCAAACGTGCAGAGCGGGCGGCGTTGGCGGCTCACAAACACACAGCAGCGAGTCTGCTGCGGTAAGGTGGCCCTGCAACCCGACTGGAGAGAGTGAGCTTCCCCAGAGCCTCTAAAGGTGAAGTGAGTTTCCCCAGGTGTAGTTTAAACACACACGTTTAACTTAAAGTTACATTTGTAATGAATGTATTGTATACTAAAGACGATTCAGCATCAGCAAAAACAGCGCGTCTATTACGTTAGCCAAAATCAGCGGTCAATTCGCTCCCTCGTGATTTGTAAGAGCACTCTTCCCTTTGATTAGCCTAATTTTGATTTTAGTAAAGACAAGAACAGCTTAAGGCGAGACACAAAAATATCGGGGTTTTTGTTCACTGGTTAATTTTAAGATTTTGGGCTATTTGTCTTCAATAATATGTCTTCTTTCAGACTTGTGGTGAAAAAAATTAAAAAAAAAAAACACATTTAGGACTTTATTTTACTACACTTTGTCTATTTGCGTCAGTAGATTTCTCCTAAATTCAACAAAAGTTGTCGTTCTAAATCAACATGCTGCTCCGCGATCGCTGCATGTCAATGTCATCACATACATCTCCGTTGGAAAGCTCTCTCTCCTGTACATTGTTGTCGTATCCAAATATGGTAATTTCCTTTTAATCAGCAACCAATCGTGAAAGTACAATGGGCATTTAACTCTAAAACCGAAATCTCATTGGCTGATGTCAATTTCTGACAACGTGATTCGTTCAGATGCATCACGTGACGTGCTCTGACATTTAGATATGCGTTTTTGACTGTTTTTCTGTTCAGTTGAAGGCCATAAATGCTGTGATTTAGGTGGTTTGTATTGTTGTTGCTAATGATTTGATATTGCTAATGAAGATATTGTGTCTGTAAATAGTTGTTTCCACTAAAAAAAGTATGAATTTTTACATTACAAATCTTTAAATGCCGTTTTCTCAAAATTATTTTTTTTGTCATTCTCCAGTACAAACATCTCAGCCTGTGTAGCACCTATGTACACCAAACTTTCCAGTTATACACTTAGCAGTATTCTGAAGATATTTTCAGAGGGATTTGTTAATAAATCATTCCTAAAAACCTTTGTAGTGTGTAAGGGCATGATTAAACAATAACATTAATCATTTAATAATGATTAAAAGTGTTTTTGTGTTTGTTTTGTTAAAGCAATTCACATATAGGGATTCCCATGTACCGTCTACCCCTGCCACCCTGCCAAGACCTCTTGCCACCCCTTTGCCCCCCCATGTAAAATTTTCTAGATCCGCCACTGCATACACATCTCTATCTCTCTATTCTATTGTCTTCTCTTTCTCTTTCTCTTCTCAGTGTTCAATATAAGTCAACAAGAGCTTATGCAATCAATGTCACTGAACGCACTATTACATCATTTAAGCTCATGGCCTTTATATACGTCAGAAAACACAAAAAACATCATACAGGATACAAACAAAGCAAACTATGACACCAAGAATAGTGCAAATGATTGAACAAAGAACTTGGATGTGTTGATGCCTTATAAACCTCCTCATAAGAAGCATTCACAGGGTGATAGAGATGACAGTAAAGCAGGGTTGATGTTACATAAGAACATTGTTTTATCGTGCGAGTGCTTGTATCCTCCACGAGCGGAGGATTTTAATCTGATGTGAAAGAATAGGAGGGATCCGTTCATTCAAACGAATCGGTTCGTTCGAACAGTTAGTTTTGCTAAACCGATTCTTTCAAGTCAACGATCAAAACGGTTCTCTCTTTGTATTTTATGTCCAATCTTTTGCTGGTAGTGGTACACTGACATTTGCCTTTGTCGTGTATTTTATGTGCAATATTTTTTATATAGGCCTAGCCTAACTATTCTATGATTGTATTTGAAATAAACAAACACAGTTTGATAGGGTTTGCTATTGCTTCGATCTCGTGTGACATGTTGCTTGAATGGAGAGGTTATTGTCATATGGCAAGCCGTTTTGACTTTTATTAATTTCCAGGATATGAATTCTTGATATCAACAATTAAATTACTATAGTAACAATGGCAGTTTTTGATAACAGGAGCATTTTAACTAGTGAAAATGTAGGCTAATTGTTGATGGGCTATCAAGAATTGTTAGCCTACTAGTGGAAATGTAGGCTAATTCCTGATATCAAAAATTGCCATTGTTACTAGTAGAAATCTAATTCCTGATATCAATAAATATCATTTTAACTAGTGAAAATTGAATTGTTGATATCAAGAATTCACATCCTGAAAATGAAAAAAAAGTTAAAACGGCTTGCCATAATTGTAATAAGATAAGAGATGAGATGTCAATATAAAGTGTAAGGGAAGTTATTTTGATTAAAGACTATGAGATTTGTTCAATAAAAACTTTGTTATTGGAAAGTCGAGGAATTCACGAACGCTTGCCGAATCGGTTGGGGAAGTTGACAGAATCATTCGAACGAACCGACTCATAAGAACGATTCGTTCGAGAAACGGTTTAACGGTCCTCGCGATGGTTTCTCCGCAGTCGGGATAAGGCACAGGCTAAAATATGGATCATTTTAGCAATTTTCCTGCAATTCCTCACAGAGGCTGTGAAAACCGGGATATTTGAATCAGTCCGAACCGTGTTTGCGCAGAATGGATGCGCTGAGTTTCTCCGTGACGATCTTCTGGTTTGTGCTCATCGGTGAGAACAGAATGAGCAGGTGAGAAGAATACGCGTGTCATTCACCTCAGGATGAAGATGAGGATGATGAGGATGCACACATATTCATACATATACATATCTGAGTACAGAGTGCAGTTTGATTGATTCTCAAAATATTGCTCATCTTTATCAAATGGCTTTACGCAGTGAATAAACGCATGATCTGTGAACATCCATGTTTTCAGAAATGGATTAAGTTGATATTTCCAGTTGCATCTTATAGCCTACGCCTCCAACATGAAACAGAAATAAACAAATATTGTTAAATGACAAGCTTAATGTTAAACATGTAAAACAAATGTAAGCTGATCAAGTCATTCTCGTGGATATCATACAAATAATGAGTAATAGGCTAGGTATTGTATCTGTAGAACGCGTGCTTATCATATTCACAATACAGCCTACTTAAATATTATACCTCAATATTCTCGTTGTTGCTTGGAAATGGGGCATTTTTTCACGTGCGCGTCTTTTGCTTTATACAATCGATATATTAATTATATCGGGCGGGGGGGGGGGGGGGGGGGGGGGGGGGGGGGTTGGGGGGGGGGGGGAGGATCATGACTAGTTCACATCTTAAAATCAAAAATAATACACTGACATAATGTTATTATTGGACTATCCCATTCCCAACAAACATGTTGCTATTTTTTAAGATTATGTTTAAGTTTTTAATAAGCATATGTAAGACAGATTGTTTTTGTTTTTTCACGTTAGCCTATATATTTGTATCATTATACATTTTATCAATATGCTGCGACTCAAAAAAAAAAAAAAAACATACAATACACCAAAAATGTAATATAAAATGTTCATTACAAATAATGGGGATAATGCTTTTCTATGAATAACTAAAGGCTTAGAGAGCCCTTTTGTTTCACTTCACAGGGTTTCACATATATTTTTATACATAAGTTAACGGTGAATATGCTGCTAATAAGTGCAAATATTGCACTGCAATGACAGCTTTATGTTGTCAGTGCTGGTAATTATTATTATTTCCATATACATTGCTGTTTCTCATCCAAGAAATAATAATAAAAGCACACAATAAGACTTACACAATAATAATAATAGAATTGAATTTGTAGCTATTTTTAGGATATTTTATCAAATTACAGCATATTTTTCATGTTTTGCACAATAAAAATATAAATACCTTTTCACAGCTTGTAGTATAACATGCTTCTTTATCTTTTTTGCTACTTTTTCTGACAATATAAATCTTTCCTATTTTGATCAATTTAACACATCCTTGCTGAATAAAAGTATTATGAATAGAAAAGAAAAAAAGACTGACCGGTAGTGTATATTGTTACAAAATTTTATGTTTCTTTTTATCCATCACAGAATCCTGAAAAAGTATCACAGGTTATAAAAAAATATGAAGCAGCACAACTGATTTCAACATTAATAATAATCATAAATGTTTCTTGAGCATCAGATCATCATATTAGAGTGATTTCTGAAGGATCATGTGACACTGAAGACTGGAGTAATGATGCTGAAAATACAGCTTTGATCACAGGAATAAATTACACTTTACTATATATTCACAAAGATAACTATTTATTTTAAAATGTAATAACATTTCACAATATTACTGTTCCCCCCCCCCCCCCCCCCCCGTTTTTTGATCAAATAATTAAAAATAGTAATGTTTCCAAACTTTTGACTGGTATTAAATCTTCAATATTGAGTACTTTTGTAGCTTATCTATCTATATTTTAGTGTTGGGCAAGCATATTATGTTCTTTGTTTACTTATATATCTTTTTTTCATTGAGAAGTATAGAAATGAAAGAAATGAATACTTTTATTCAGCAAGCATGCATTAAATTGGTCAAAAGTGACAGTAAAGACATTTGTAATGTTGCAAGAGCTTTCTGTTTCAGATAAATGCTGTTCTTTTGAACTTTCTGTTCATCAAAGAATCCTGAAATAATAAAAAATCTACACGACTGTGTTCAAGGGAAAGTGAGGAACATTTGTTTGTTTGGTCCCTGTAGGGCCATGCTGAGTGATATCGGTGAATATGTCGGCTCAGACATTGAAATATCCTGGTTGCCTAATCTGGATGATTTAATGAAAGGTTACGCTCGCAACTTTCGCCCAGGGATCGGAGGTGAGTTTGCCGTCTACAGATCATCATGTTGGATTGCACAATAGCTCAACCCCTTTTTAGCATCAATATTAAAGTCCCCTGTGGTGAAAATCCAGCTTTTAATGTTGTTTATGTGTCTATGTGGTGTTTTTAATATGCTTTAAGACAAACCATGTGTAAATTCATAAGTCGACAGCATTGCTGAGTATTTTCTCCTTAAACTGCAGTGAACCAAAGACAGTCTCAAAAACACGGTTTGAAATCGCTGGTGTTTCTGACGTCACAAACGACCTTGTAACCAATCAGGAGTGTGTTTCCCGTACAACGCCGTAACTCGCTGCTTCACTATCACAGTACGATGCATCGTTGAAGAAATCAACTAGTCACGACTGTTTCCCGAAACCGTATATTGTTGCAAAGTGGTCGTTCAACCGCGTTAGTAAGGTTAATGATGTCACACAGGAGATGGAGTAATAACTACTTTTAATGAAACTGTTTGAGATCGAACTAATGCTAGATGTTTTGCTATAAATTACAGACGTTGTTTCAGACATCTCACAGACAATTCTCATTTTTCTCAGTTATTTTGCTTTATCTCCAGATTTAATCATTGGCTCGTTCTTACGTTCACGCGTGCACTCTTAAAAAACGATACGCTTTGAAACTCTTGACAAACTAAAAAACTCAAATTGCATTTGTATGTATTCTAAATAAAAGACACAGGTTGCACTGAATGTCAGCTTGCTTATTTGGCTCAAGATAAGGATTTATTGAGTCCACATGTCATGCAAACTAGAAACTGCTTCTAACCGCAGCTCGAGATCTGGCGCTCACACACACAACTCTGCGACGCTGTTTGCGAATGTTCGTAACCTACCCCAACCCTAATCCTAACCATTCCCCTTCAATAAAATTACACAATTGCTGTATACACTTTCAAAAAATAAAAAAGGTTACAAAAGTGCGTTTTCACAGCAATGCAATACAATCATGTTTAGTTCCCCAGCATCTTTCAGAGCTTAATGTGAAGAACATTTTCATAATCTAAAGAACTTTTTTCCACTATAAAGAACCTTTTTCATTGATGTTAAAGGTTCTTCATAGAAGATGCCAATAAAGAACCCATATTTTTAGACTTTTTGGCTTCAAATTAGACCAATCTACCTTTTTACAGGTGAAACTCGAAAAATTAGAATATCGTGCAAAAGTTCATTTATTTCAGTAATTCAACTTAAAAGGTGAAACTAATATATTATATAGACTCATTACATGCAAAGTGAGATATTTCAAGCCTTTATTTGTTATAATTGTGATGATTATGGCTTACAGCTTATGAAAACCCCAAATTCAAAATTAGAATATTGTGAAAAGGTTTGTATGCCATAATCATCACAATTATCACAAATAAAGGCTTGAAATATCTCACGTTGCATGTAATGAGTCTATATAATATATTAGTTTAACCTTTTAAGTTGAATTACTGAAACAAATGAACTTTTGCCCGATATTCTAATTTTTCGAGTTTCACCTGTACATAACTGGCTTTAATGACCAGTCTTCTTGAAGACTAAAGACTAACTTTTAAGACTAGTGTAAGCGGTTTCTGCAGACGGCCTCAGATGAGCTCTGCCATCTGTGATCTACTGCACCGGTTCTCGACTACAGTCTCTCTCAAAGACCTGGATCAGGTGTGTGAAGAGCAGGACCGCGGCTGAGAACCACTGATCTATTTAATAACACCAGTACGCCTTTACACTAAAAATAGACTGTAGGAAGTAGGCCGCTGTTTTGGCAGGAACACTTTAGCGTGAGGTTTTGTTCTGCAGAGAGAAAAAAGGCTTAAAGTCCCCCTGTAGTCAGTAATTATATCCCTTAAAACTCATCTTTGATCACCAAAATGACATATTTAAACTAGGGCTGTCAAACGATTAATCGCATCCAAATTAAAAGTTTGTGTTTACATAATATAATGTATGTGTACTGTGTATAATTATTTTTAATACATAAATACCCACACATGCATGTGTATTTAAGAAATATTTGCATGTATATACTGTATATAGACTGAATGTAGCCTATATATAATGTATTTTTTATATAAATATAAACATTTTATATATAAATAACATATCTTTCTTAAATATATATACATGTGTGAATTTATATACAAAATACTTTACAAATACAAAATACAAAAAACTTTTATTTTGGATGCGATTAATCGTTTGACAGCCCTAATTTAAACATGTGACCTGGGGTGTGTTTCCCGAAAGCATCGTTAGCCAACTAAGGTCGCAAGTTCATTATCAGCAGTTCAACGAAACTATAATTTTGTAACTATATTTACCATACAATAGGTTTGTATTTGAGTGTATGTATGATGTATTGTATAAACTGTAAAAAAAAAAAAATAGTTTTAACTTAAAAAAGTAAGTTTGTGCTGCCTTAATATTTTAAGTTTAGTCAACTTGAAATGTTGTACTAAGTGGCAACTTGGATTTTTGAGTTGACTAAACTTAAAATTTTAAGTTACAGTGATATAACTTGTAAGGCTGTGTTTTGTAGTCCATAAAGCAGACAGACTCTTCACAACATAATGTTACCCGTGGTACTCAACATGGCCTGTTAGCCTTGTTTTTGTTGGCTATTTTTGAAATTATATAATTATAATGATAAGAATTGACATCTAACAGTGCACTTAATAGAAAACCTATGCAATATCATTCAAAACTCTATGCAATATCATTCATGAACTCTCATGAGCTCATCAGTCAAACCAGAACAATAAATGTGAAAAATTATATGTAATTAAATATCCATATATATATATAAATGCCCTAAGTGGTCTACACTGGACGCGACAAAGCGACTGTTGCAGATCCATTTGTCCTTTGTGTCAGACGAACCCCATAAATACGGTGGACGGTGAATCAGTTTACTGTCGGGATTTGTTGTGTTGCATCGCACTGCATCCAGTGTAAGCAGAATCACTGATTATAATTGGGCTCTATTGTATTTAGTTGTGTCGTATACGTTGTGTCGCTCGCGTCAGATACGGTGAAGGGGAGGGGTGCATTTTAAAAAAAAAGATTTAAAACTTTTTTTAAAGGGCCGTGACCAAAAAGTTTGCGAATGACTGATTTAGATGAGGAGTAGATTGATCTTTTCTCTTCTCTTCACAGGACCTCCAGTGAATGTCGCCATGGCTATTGAAGTAGCCAGTATTGACCATATCTCAGAAGCCAACATGGTAATGCTTGAAAATCACACTATTTCGCATGTATTGAATTTGTATGATTATTGAATATTTTTGCCATTAGTGTAACTAATCTGCAGTTTTGCATTTGCTAAAAGTATCATTTGAATATATATTTTTCTTTTAAGAAGTATTTTCTTTTCCAAATAGAGTGGATTCAGTTCCAGAATAATAAATAAAATAAACAGTAGGATTGAGTCCAGTGCAATATATGATTCTAAATATAATCACCTCTTATTAAATGCATTGTTTGGTCACACTTTAGTTTAGGGTCCGATTCTCACTATTAACTCACTATTAACTACGGCTTTTGCCTCAATAAACTCCTAATTACTGCCTATTTATAGTTAATAAGATAGTTGTTAAAGTCCCCCTGTGGTGAAAATCCAGCTTTTAATGTTGTTTATGTGTCTATGTGGTGTTTATAATACGCTTTGAGTCAAACCATGTGTAAATTCATAAGTCGACAGCATTGCTGAGTATTTCCTGCTTAAAACTGCAGTGAACCAAAGACAGTCTCAAAAACACGGTTTGAAATCGCTGGTGTTTCTGACGCCACAAACGACCTTGTAACCAATCAGATCAACGTGTGATCGTCAACCAGTGGATCTCTGAGCTGAGTGAGTGAGTGGAGGCGGGGCTCAGTTGCATATTCATAGAACCGCGCATACTAAATGAGGCAAGGGTGTCGAGTTACATTCAAGATGTTTTAAGACATGAAGGATTTTTTTTTCAAGGAAAAAACATTTAAATATGTAATTTTGGTGACTTTAACTTTTGGATTAAAGGATGTAGAATATGTTCATGCAGAATAAGGCATTAATATGTGCTTTATAAGTACTAATAAACAGCCAATATCCTAGTAATATGCATAAGCAACTGGTTAATAGTGAGAATTGGACCCTAAACTAAAGAGTTACCCATTATTTCTAGTTGACAAGTACAGTTATCACTGACACACAAGTTACTGTGATCACTGAAACAAAAATGTGTACCCGTGATTTAAATGTGAACCTGTCCCAAATTAAAAGTCTACGAAACAAAACAAACTTAAAATCATGCTGTTAAAAAAATATGGAAATCAAGTTGATTTGTCAATCCATCTTTAGACTTTTCAACCATTTTCGCCCAAAAATCATCTCCAGATTTCTTTAATTGGTTATTTCTGCAGTTGGTTTGCTTGGCCCTGATATTTATTATAATAATAATTAGAATCATCATCTATATTAATTATTGATTTACCACTTTTAAGGGGGGTTTATGAAGAACAAGAACACACCATACTCATGTTAAAATCAGTGATTTAAATTAAACCTGTCTTTAAATAAGGACAATACACAACAATAACTCTCAACATCATAAACCTCGGATGTTTTGTTTGTGTGCATTTGTGTCTACAGGAATACACCATGACAATATTTCTGCGGCAGAGTTGGAAAGATGACCGCTTGTCCTACAACCACACAAACAAAACTCTGGGCCTGGACAGCCGCTTCGTAGACAAACTCTGGGTGCCAGACACATTCATCGTGAACGCCAAATCAGCCTGGTTTCATGACGTTACTGTGGAGAACAAACTCATTCGCCTGCAGCCCGATGGAGTCATTCTCTACAGCAGTCGGTGGGCTACGAGTTTTAAACCTCTTTCACGTGAATTTGTGCTTTTGTATTGGTAATAATGTAGAAGGACTTTGGGTGAAACAGTAAAGCTAGAATGTTGACAGATTACAGTAAAGGGGAAGAAATCAAATCATAACACTAATGTTTATATTTACAACAAGGGTTGGGTATCATTTCCTAATTTTGATTCCAATAAGGTAAAAAAAAAACACGCAGATATCATTCAGATTAATAAATATCTTCAGATTTAGTCTTATTGCGAAACATTTAATTGTAGCTGAATATCATGAACAAAAATCAACAGGCTAAAGAACACTTACACTAGGAGCGTTTACCTGTGGTTGAAAAACACCATAGAAAAAAAATTAGCCTGACTAATATACATGTAAAGCATTATTAAAGACAAGTAGACACTCAGTAATTAAAAAAGAACAAATAAAAAATTTGCAATCGCAACAAATAGACACAACTGAACAAAGACACAACTGAAATAAACGTTTTTTAAGATTTTCAGGTATTCAGGTACAGAATCTGTAATCAAATGTAAAATATATTTACAAAATATACATTACAAATATAGTTACAAAAGCTATTCAGTCAAGAACGAGGGAATTTTCTCTTTGTCTTCTGTTGTTAGATTAGTGTTATTATAGAGACGGCAGCAGGAATATTAGTGCTGTCACTTTAAGAGCCGCACTGATCCAATATACTGATACACATGCGATTTAAAATCACATTAAAATCCCTTTCTGTGAGTGCTTTGGATGTGTGTACAGCACGCGAGTCGTCTCACGTTTGAATGGTTTAAAGTCATTTTAAAATGCGAACAAAGGGATCCAAAAGAGGGTTCGAAATTCCAAAAGTATCCGATTCATGACCTTTCGATTCCCAACCCTAATTACAACAGTAAAGTGGTCTGTTCATTATTTTATTCAAAGTAAGTCTGCCTATCCACCTAAGTGCTTAATATATACCGGTAATTACATAAAGGCCACCACTGAACTAATTGCATACATTTTACAAGCTTCTTAACAGATGATCAGAGTGTTTTATTCACCTGCTCCATATCTGAAATGTGTATCATGATGTTTTTCCTTTCAGAATTACATCTACAGTTGCGTGTGACATGGACCTCACCAAATACCCCATGGATGAACAGGAGTGCATGCTGGACTTGGAAAGCTGTGAGTAAGGGGAAAACCTATATCTGGCATCTCCCGTCTTCACACGTCTGACGTATACATTTTTTATAGTCATTAAAGCAATTACTAAAGGCTTAAATAGTTTTGAGATTGAGCTACATAATTATGCTAAATAAACATGTTTTGAAAGCAAATGTGCGTCTAACAAAAAGTTCATTCAGAACATCATCGAAACCCGAAAGTCCCAGCCAATACAACTTACAAACATACTATAACATAAGTGACGATTGAAAGAGAACAAGGACGATTTTAAAAAGGACATTAGTATATTCACTATTCAAATACCTCAAACACATTAAAAATAGTGAAAAAAGAAATGAAATAGGAAATGTAATGGATTTTTCATCACTTCAACATAGTCCCTTAATCATAAAGCCTGGTATAAAGCAATGATAAAATCCCTCTTTTCCTGTGTTTCTTCTTCTTCTTCTTCTCTGTCGTTTTACGGCGGTTGGCATCCAACATTAATGGTGCATTACCGCCACCTACTATACTGGAGTGTGGACCGGAGATAAAATAAATACATCAAACTAAAAATAACTTTTTATTATTTTCCTCTTTTCTTTTTCCTTCCTAAAAAAAAAAAAAAAAAAAAAGGAATCATCCTAAATCCTTTCTGCCAGTCTTGTTTCTTTTAAGAATTGAAATACCAATGCACTCACACCATTTACCGATTTCCCCAGCAATTCCCTTAGTGAATTCCCTTGCCCCCCTAACCTTCTTATACCCTCTTTCATCTTTCCTCTTTCCCTCTCATATTTCTGACACTCAAAAATCACATGCTCCACAGTTTCAATATTTTCACAAAATTCACACCTACCCGATACGTGCTTACCTACAATATGTAAATACTTATTTAACCCACAATGTCCTATTCTTAATCTCGTGAAGATAATTTCTTCCCTTCGCTTCCTTCCAGTGACCCTCTCTGTCCCAACCTTTTGTTGAATGTTATATAAATGTCTTCCTTTCTCCTCCGCATCCCAGTGTGCCTGCCACTTTTTAATAATTTTTGACCAGATTTGTGCTTTCGCTTCTGCTTTACTTATTGTAATTACTATTTCAACTTCTTCTTGTTTACTCGCTTGCTTTGCCAATCTATCTACCATTTCATTACCCTTCACTCCCACATGTGCTGGAACCCATGTAAACTTTACCGTTATCCCCATCTGACAAATCCGTGAGTGAATTTCTAGTATTTCATATATTATGTCCTGTCTCGCTTTTGACTTAAAAGAATGCAAACTTTCCAGAACTGCACTTGAGTCTGAACATATGACAACCTTTTCTGGTTTGACTTCTTCAACCCAATTCAATGCCAACCAAACAGCTACCAATTCCACGGTAAATACTGATAAATTATCAGAGATTCTCTTCTGCATTTTCACCCCCATCTTTGGTACACTGAAAGCAGCTCCAGCTTTTCCCGACTCAAGGTCTTTAGATCCATCAGTAAATATGACCAAATATTCACCATACTTGTCACTCATCCTATCACAAAATACTTGACATATATCCACCTCCGCTCTATTTCTTGAGTGGGTATTTAAAATCTCTAGGTCCACATTAGTCTGCCAAAAAAGCCAAGGTGGTCTGACTGGCAGCGGAACTGTTGGGCTAAATTCCTTTCCCTCTAATCCCATCTCTTTCCCAATAGTATCACCCACCCATCCAAAACTCTGAATTTTAACCCTTTCATGTTCCCAGCATGCCTGCATAACTGCTCTTGTGGGGTGAGACCTACCCTGTCCTTGCAGGTTTGCCCAATAATTGGCTGCCAGTTGTTCCCTTCTTAATTGTAGTGGCATCTCACCCATTTCTACCTGCATTGCAACTGCAGATGATGAACAAAACGCCCCAGTACATATCCTGTCACGGTTGGTAAATCCTATGTCTGCTCCTTGTCTCGTGGTTCTGTTATTGTATGTGTTGTGTGCTGATTAGAGGGGCGTGGCCGCTCATCAGCGCTCGTCAGCAATCACCCATCATCAGCTGCAGTCTATCATTCATGTGTATATATTCTCATCAACTTCTCATCTCCTTTGTCAGATCGTTGTTTGTGGTTCCCGGTGTGTGTGTTCACAGTCTCGTTCAGTCGTGTGCTTCTCTTGTTCCGGTTCTTGTTCGTTGGATGTTGGATTACTGTTCGTCGTTGGATTTTCACCACCACTACCACTACACGCTGCACTGTCTTCTGACCATTGGAGTCCCTGCGCTACTAACCTGTTTGCCTGGACTTTGGACTGCCTATCTATTCCATCATTTCAATAAAAGAGTTAACTGCAATTGCTTCCGTTTGATCACTCATGACAGAACGATCTGACCAAAGCATGGAAGCAGCAGGAAACTCCTCGAGCTCACTGGACGATTTTGTGAGTAGCAGTATTCAACGAATGGACATTCAAGAAGATAATCTCAACGATACTGCTCGCGCTGTCCAGGTGTTAGTGGCGCAGGTGTCCGGGCTCACCCAACAGCTTCAACATCTTTGTGTTCCCACCGCGCCACCCCCGCCGCTGATTCCTCCATCACCACCAGCGGACCCATCCCAGTCAGAGCCGCATCTTCCGGTCCCCGAGCCTTACTCAGGTGAAGCAAACTTCTGTCGAGCATTTTTAACCAGATGTTCTATGCATTTCTCCCTGCAACCCAGGACGTTTCACAAAGAACAGACCAAGGTGGCATTCGTGCTGACGCTTCTGACTGGGAAAGCGGCGCTATGGGGAACAGCGGTGTGGGAGAACCAAGACGAATGCTGTTCCTCGTTCCAGAGGCTCTCCGAAGAGATGCTGCGAGTCTTTGACCGGGCCGCGTCAGGAAGAGAGGCTGCCAGGGTACTGGCAGTCGGGCACTACTGGACACAGGAGAGAGGTCCGTATCTGACTTTTCTATTGAATTCCGAACCCTGGCAGCCGAGAGCCGATGGAACGAGGAGGCGCAGTGGGACATGTTCCTGCATGGGCTGGCTGACCGCGTCCAGAAGGAGATCTACGCCCTGGACCTGCCCACCGGACTTAACGATCTCATCGCGCTGGCTCTGAGAGTGGATGCACGGCTGTCTCGAGTCAGCAAACGTTTTCACCCTGATCGTTTTCCTGGAGGGATCGAGGGGCAGCGTCCAGGAGGCGAGGGCGCGGTCAGCCCCATCCACGATCACGAGCCCATGCAGGTGGCTCGAGCCCGGCTTTCCCGGGAGGAGAAGGAGAGGCGGAGATCCCTGGGCCTTTGTCTATACTGTGGTGGAGCGGGACATTTCGTTTTCAATTGTCCGATTAAAAGGCCCAGCCCGGCAGTAAATATGAGGCTACTGTCGGGTGGGATCTCTGCCGAGAAGACCTCATCGACATCTACCTTCCTCCCGGTAAGGCTCCGATGGTCAACTCACCTCCACGATTGTCGGGCACTACTGGACTCAGGGGCGGAGGGTAATTTCATGGACCATTCATTTGCACTAAGATTTCAAATTCCCCTCAAACCCCTTTCACACCAGATCGTCGTTCACGCCCTCAATGGACAAAGACTCCCCACGATTTCACTGATCACCGAAGACATCACACTCATCACATCCGGCAATCATTCTGAGACTATTTCCTTTTACATTCTGGACACTACACTAGCACCCATCGTTCTTGGTCACCCATGGCTCACCCGTCACAACCCCAAAATAGACTGGCAAATCAAATCGGTGGCATCATGGAGCAGTTTTTGTCATAAGTCCTGTCTTGTGTCTGCCTGTCTGTCTGTTCCTGTTCATGTGTTACAGGAGGAGACAGTGGATTTATCAAACGTGCCCACGGAGTATCGGGATCTGAAGGAGGTGTTCAGTAAGTCTCGGGCTGATTCTCTTCCTCCGCATCGTCCCTATGACTGTGCTATAGACTTACTGCCAGGTACGTCTCCACCTAAGGGCAAGTTATATTCACTCTCTGTCCCAGAGAGAGAGATCATGGAGAAATACATTTCTGATTCTCTAGCAACGGGATTCATCCCCCTTCCTCTTCTCCAGCGGGGGCGGGGTTCTTTTTTGTGGGGAAGAAAGATGGATCGTTGCGACCTTGTATTGATTACCGGGGGTTGAACAACATCACAGTAAAGAATACTTATCCTTTGCCGTTGATGTCTTCAGCTTTCGAGAGGTTGCAAGGAGCATCTATCTTCACAAAACTGGATTTAAGGAATGCTTATCATTTGGTCCGCATCAGGGAGGGGGATGAATGGAAGACCGCTTTTAACACCCCTAGGGGGCACTTTGAATATTTGGTTATGCCGTTCGGCCTTTCCAACTCCCCAGCGGTCTTCCAAGCACTTGTCAATGACGTGTTGCGAGACATGATCGATCAGTTCATATATGTCTACCTGGATGATATATTGATTTTTTCTTCGTCTCTCCAGGAACACGTGCAACACGTTCGACAAGTGCTTCAGAGGTTGCTAGAGAATGGGCTTTTTGTCAAGGCGGAGAAATGCGTTTTTCATGCACAGTCTGTTCCTTTTCTAGGTCACATCATCTCGGTTGAGGGAATGCGCATGGATCCTGACAAGGTTAAGGCTGTGGTGAATTGGCCAAGTCCAGATTCCCGTAAGGCCCTACTGAGGTTTCTGGGGTTCGCCAATTTTTACCGGCGTTTTATTCGCAATTTCAGCCGACTAGCCGCGCCTCTGACCGCCTTGACCTCCCCCAGAACGACGTTCAGGTGGTCAGACGCAGCAGAAGCTGTGTTTGCCAAACTGAAGGGTTGCTTCGTTTCAGCCCCCATCCTGATAACCCCTGATCCATCACGTCAGTTCGTGGTGGAGGTTGATGCGTCAGAGGTGGGGGTAGGTGCAGTGTTATCCCAGCGCTCTCCTTCAGACGACAAGATGCACCCTTGCGCGTTTTTTTCGCATTGTTTATCCCCTGCCGAAAGCAATTATGACATTGGCAACAGAGAATTGTTGGCGGTCAAGTTAGCTTTGGAGGAGTGGCGCCACTGGTTAGAAGGGTCAGGGGTACCTTTTATCGTCTGGACCGACCACAAGAATCTGGAATACATTCGTACTGCTAAAAGACTTAATTCCAGGCAGGCTCGGTGGGCTCTTTTTTTCGGACGTTTTGACTTTACTCTCTCGTACCGCCCGGGTTCCAAAAACGTCAAACCCGATTCTTTATCGCGCATTTTTGACCGTTCCGATCGCCCGTCTACTCCCGAGTGCATTTTACCAGAGAATCTATTCATCTCTACACTCACATGGGAGGTCGAATCGAAGGTCAAGAAGGCCTTAGAAGGGGTAACGCCTCCGACTCGTTGCCCACCGAACCGTTTGTTTGTGCCGGAGAGTTTACGGTCCAGCGTCATTCAGTGGGGTCATTGTTCCAATGTGGCTTGTCATCCAGGAGTCAATCGTACTATGTTTTTGGTTAAGCAACGATTCTGGTGGCCTCTCATGGCTCGTGACGTTCGCAGTTTTGTATTGGCTTGCTCAGTTTGTGCCACGGGTAAGACTTCCAATCAACCTCCAGATGGGTTACTCCAACCGCTGCCGGTGCCTTCGAGACCCTGGTCCCATATCGCGCTAGATTTTATCACCGCCCTCCCACCGTCCCAGGGACACACGGTAGTTTTGACCGTGGTGGACCGGTTCTCGAAGGCGGCCCATTTCATTCCCTTGCCCAAATTACCTTCAGCCAAGGAGACAGCGTTGGTTGTCGTTGACCACGTCTTTCGGCTTCATGGCCTCCCGACAGACGTGGTTTCTGACAGAGGACCCCAATTTGTGTCCAAATTTTGGCGAGAGTTTTGTAAACTTCTGGGGGCGACTGTCAGTCTGTCCTCTGGGTTCCATCCCCAGAGCAATGGTCAAACTGAGCGAGCCAACCAAGATTTGGAGAGAACGTTGCGATGTTTAGTGTCCAAGAATCCTTCCTCCTGGAGTCAGCAATTGTCTATGGTGGAGTACGCCCACAACACGTTGCCAGTGTCATCCACGGGCCTATCACCATTTGAGTGTAGCGTAGGTTACCAGCCACCAATTTTTTCTAGTCTGGAATCCGAAGTCGCGGTCCCCTCCGCCCACGCCTTCGTCCAGAGGTGTCACCGCACTTGGACTAGAGCCCGTGAGACTCTACTCCAAGTGGGGGCGCGCACCAAGGCCAAAGCCGATCGCCACCGGCGGAGGCCTCCCGTATACGTCGTCGGTTCTAAAGTGTGGCTTTCTACCAAGGACATTCCTCTCCGCTCCGTTTCAAATAAGCTCGCACCTAAATTTATTGGCCCATTCTCTGTCACCAAAATCATTAGTCCGGTGACAGTCCGCCTTAATCTTCCTCCAGTGTACAGGAGGATTCATCGAGTCTTTCACGTTTCCAAAATTAAGCCCGTATTTTTTGCTCGTATTAATCCGCCTGTCCCGGTTCCCCCCCCGCCGCGTCTCGTAGACGGGGAACCTACTTATTCGGTCAATCGTGTTCTGGACTCGAGACGGAGGGGGCGCGGATTCCAGTACTTGGTGGACTGGGAAGGTTACGGTCCGGAGGAGAGAAGTTGGGTACCGGCTAGAGACATCCTGGATCACTCCCTTATCGATGATTACAATCGGCAGGTAAGGGAGTCTGGGAACGCCAGGAGGCGTTCCTAGGGAAGGGGGTACTGTCACGGTTGGTAAATCCTATGTCTGCTCCTTGTCTCGTGGTTCTGTTATTGTATGTGTTGTGTGCTGATTAGAGGGGCGTGGCCGCTCATCAGCGCTCGTCAGCAATCACCCATCATCAGCTGCAGTCTATCATTCATGTGTATATATTCTCATCAACTTCTCATCTCCTTTGTCAGATCGTTGTTTGTGGTTCCCGGTGTGTGTGTTCACAGTCTCGTTCAGTCGTGTGCTTCTCTTGTTCCGGTTCTTGTTCGTTGGATGTTGGATTACTGTTCGTCGTTGGATTTTCACCACCACTACCACTACACGCTGCACTGTCTTCTGACCATTGGAGTCCCTGCGCTACTAACCTGTTTGCCTGGACTTTGGACTGCCTATCTATTCCATCATTTCAATAAAAGAGTTAACTGCAATTGCTTCCGTTTGATCACTCATGACATATCCTTAATGCTTGTGTTTGTACCACATCCAACTTGGCCAATATTGTTCTTGCTGCATCTCTGTAAGCTACACATCCATAATCTATTATAGATTTAATCAGTGCCCCATATATCCTCTTCATTGCTTTTCTATTCGCGCCCCAGTCAACTCCTACCAAACACCTCATCACATTTAATACTTTTTTACATTTAACTATAACTTTCTCAATGTGGCCGGCCCATGTCAACCTAGCATCAAAAACCATTCCCAAAAATTTAAAGGACTCAACCCTCTCCAGTACATTTCCATATAATTTAAGATTGATCTCTTCATCCACCCTTTTCCTTGTAAAGAAAACCACCTGCGTTTTTTCCCTTGAAAATCTAAAACCCCATCTCAGTGACCACCGCTCTACTAGATCTATTGCTTCCTGGACCTTTCTAACTGTATACTTTATGTTCCTTCCCCTTTTCCACATCGCCCCATCATCAGCAAACAAAGATCTTCCAATCCCAGGCCCTGCATCTGAAAATACATCATTTATCATGATGGAGAAGAGCAAAGGACTAATCACACTTCCCTGAGGGGTCCCATTTTCTATGAGGTAGCTGCCAGACATTTCTTTCCCAACTCTCACTCGTATGGATCGTCCATACAGGAAATCCCTCACCCAGTTAAAAGCCCTACCTCCTATTCCCATTTTATCCAGTTTAATCATCAGTCCCTCTTTCCACATCATGTCATACGCTTTCTCCACATCAAAAAACACTGCTACCACTGTTTCTTTATTGACCTGGGCTCTCCTTATTTCATCTTCTAGGCATAACACTGGATCCATTGTTCCCCTCCCCTTCCTGAATCCACTTTGACATGATGTAATTAATTCCCTCTTCTCCAAAAAATAAACCAGTCTGTCCGTTATCATTCGTTCCATAACTTTACACACATGCGATGTTAACGCAATTGGCCTATAGCTGGTAGGTTTTGTCGGGTCCTTCCCTGGTTTTCTAATTGGAACTACAACTGCTTCCTTCCAGCTCTTTGGAAGCTGCCCATCCTCCCAAACTCTGTTATATAGCCTAAGCAGTCTACCTAATGCTACCTCACCCATACATGAAAACATAATATAGCACATTTCATCCTCTCCTGGTGATGTCAAACCTGCTCTAGCAATAGCTCTTTCCATTTCTGCCTTAGAAAATGGAGCACTCAGTTCATCTCCCACTTCCTCCCTTTTTTCCAAGACCCCAGGATATGCCTTTAATGTCATTTCCCTTCCTTTCCTCCACTCACCCTCCATGTTGTCAGAGCTATGTATTGCCACAAAAGCTTTAGCCATCATCTCTGCCTTCTCTACATCAGTTACTGCCCTCTCCTCCCCACTGACCAGTACAGGGTAGTCCCACTCCCTCCTTATTCCGCTCATCTTCTTAATCATCCCCCACACTTCTCCCACAGGTGTCTGTCTTCCTATTGAGCTGCAGAACTCATGCCAGTATTTCCTCTTAGCGTGGCGTACAGTTTTCCTTAAAACTGCTTGAGACCTTTTATATTGAATTAAATGCTCAAAATTATGAGTACGTCTTAACACTCTAAAAGCCCTGTTTCTACCTCTAATTACTTCAGTACATTCCTGTGTCCACCATGGAACCACTTTCCTCCTTCTTATCCCAGAACTCTTAGGAATAGTTTCATCTGCCACTTTTTTAATACTATCTATGAACGTACTATACTCTCTTTCACTCTCCATATCTCTAACCTCCCCTGCTAATCTTTCCTCACATAACTCCTTGAATTTGTCCCAATTAGCCTTACTGAAGACCCATCTCCCTCTTCCTTCTCCAAACAGGTTTCCCACCCTCATTCTAATAGTGCATAAAATAGGAAAATGATCACTCCCTATTTTCGACTCCTCCCATACCTTCCAATCACAAAACCTTGCTAGATCATGAGATGTGATGGTAAGGTCTAGTACTGACTCTTTTCCTGACCCCATATCGATCCTTGTCCCACTACCATCATTAATACACACCAACCCTTTTAAATCCATCAACTCCTCTATCACTCTTCCATTTTCATCTAATCTCTTTCCCCCCCAAAGTGGATTGTGAGCATTAAAGTCTCCACACCACACTACCTTTCGTCCTTCCTGTCCCTCTACCTCTTCCATTAAACCTAATTCTAATCTTTTACATGGATTGTAAAAATTGATTATCACTAAATTTTCCATTCCTACCCACACCTCCACCACTACATACTCCAACTCCTTCCCTAATCCCAGAATCCTATATGGCAACCCCAGTTTAATAAATGTAGCACAACCTCCCCCACCTCCTGTGCTTCTGTCTCGACGGACACCCACATACCCTTGTATCACAAAATCCAGATTTGGCCTCAGCCAGGTCTCTTGAATACAAATAACATCTGGCTTTTGCAACATTTCATCAATAACTTGTTTAAACTCTTGTCAGTTTGCTACCAGGCTTCTGGCATTCCAATGTATTATTAACACCATGATAAATATTAACCAACCCATGTTTCCTGACTAGACTGATGTTTGAGATCATATCTCACTGTTTCCCATGTCAGCCCTGTTACATCCAAATGCCGTACTGCTGCCATCACTATCAGCTGTATTCTTTCAGTCTTTGATTTTACATCTGCAGTACCATTAATCACACCAGCAATAAATGTCACTAACTTTCTAACATCCATTTGTATCATATTTCCCTCATCCTCTTTCACTTGCTTTGCTTCATGTCTCACATTATTCTCACTGCCACCCCCTGCTTTCTGGTTCTGGACCTTTTTAACTGCCTCTGCGTATGACACTTTCTGTCCAACTCTCACTTGCTGCACTTGCACCGCTTCCTTCATCATAGTACACCCTCCATAAGCCACACTATGCGCACCCCCACAATTACAACATTTAGGTTGTACTCCTTCCCCACATTGACCATAACTATGATTTCCTCCACATCTGGCACACCTCCTTGTCTCATTGCACATTACTGCTACATGTCCAAACCGCTGACAGTTATAACACCTAAGCGGTCTAGGCACGTACAGTCTCACCAAGTAGCTCATGTACCCAATTGTTACTTTCCCTGGAAGGACCCCTCCCTCAAACTGTAACAAAACTGACTGACTATCTTCCTTAATGCCATCTCTTGTTATTTGTAATCTTTGTGCACTCATTAGATTTCCCCCTCTCATGTTATTCTTGATTTCTTCCATCTGTACACACACCGGAATTCCTGTAATCACCCCCTTACGCCATCTTTTCCCTCCCTGATCTTTTTCAACCTTTGCCACCTGAAATTGTCCCACCTTTTCTAACTTCAGTGCCCGCTCTCTTTGATTACTATCTTTACATGTAACCACTAAACTACCATTTCTTAGCACCCTTGCTGCAACGATATCACCTATCGCATTCTTTAATGCCGATGTCAATCTGACCGGATTTACACCTCCTACCCCGCCTTCCTCTCGAAAATTGATTACAACTTTATATTCGTCACTCTCACGATCCTCTTGTGTAACTGCCTCACTCTCCTCACCACTCATTTCCGAACTACTACTTACTCCTAATATACTAGCCTTCCTTTTCTTCATCATACTTTCATTTCCACTTCCTACCTGCTTTCCCTTTCCTCGTCCACCTCCACCCTCCATCTCCGGTCCAGTCACAGCACAGCCGTACCGAACCGCCGACCGACACGTCTACTGAATTTGGTTTGCTTGTTTCCGTATTGTGTCTCTGAGATTCCGCCTCGCTCTACATAGACGTTTTAAAACTGTCCTTGTTTTAAACGCAGGGTTTCCGTGTTTCATCTGTGGCGCCAAATTTGCTTGTTGTCACGACCTTTCCTGTGTTTCATTGTTTATTATTTCCCTTGTAGTTTTATTACTAATTAGTCCCTGATTGTTCCCAGGTGTGTCGTGTTATCCTCATTACCTCTTGTGCTCTGTAGTCGATTAGTGTAATGGTTTCTTGTTTGCGCGTGCTTGTTTGCCATACTCATTGTGTTACTGGTATTGTTTTTTTTGTTTTTTTTTTTATTAAATGTAAGATTTTTGGATCAAAATATCCCAAAACCATTAGAACGATGTTATATATTTTGTTGATTTGTGTACTTACATTATTCCAGATTTTTCTAAGAATGTTTAAATTAGGGTTTCCAACTGTCCTGACTTAGCCGGGACGTCCCGTATTTTGGGCCTAATTTATTTGTCCCGTATGGGACCTCCCTTGTCCCGATTAAATAGACTTTGACGCTGATCTTAAATAGACGCTGATCTAACCACTGACTGATTCAACAGCAACACGACACTTGAGAATGATCACGACACCGTCACCATCCAATCACAGCCCACACTCACGCTCATCAGACCATACCAATAACAAACTCTAAATTGAGAATTAATTATTCTTTTGGGACAAATCATTGTTTGTTGCGAACAGAATCCTCTGCTGTCTGACGTCGCTCCTGGTTCGATCCGGACTCGCGCTAACGGCAAATCCCTTTCACTGTCCGGCCGGGTTTTGATTTCGGCAAATCAGTTTTGGTGAATTTAAACAACGTGATTATTGTTCATGCCACGCCAGAAAACGTCTCGGTTACTGATGTAACCCTCGTTCCCCGAAGGAGGGAACGGGAGACGTGACGTCGACGTGACGACGTTAGGGGATCACTTCAGGGAGCCCTATCAACTTCGAGTATCTAAGAACAAGCCAATGAACGTTGGCGTGCGTGAACGCATCACGCGCCCCCGCCCCGCAGCACGGGTATAAAACAGGAAGCGGGCGCGAGCACCCACCGTTTTTCACTGAGGAGCCGAGTTTAATGACGGCCGTACAGCGATGGTCAGCAACTGTGGCGGCGGGACGTCACGTCTCCCGTTCCCTCCTTCGGGGAACGAGGGTTACATCAGTAACCGAGACGTTCCCCTTCAGTCGCTCACGTTCGACGTGACGTGACGTCGACGTGACGACGTTAGGGGATCCCATGGAAAACGCCACCGGTTGCTGCCACATCCAGTGCCCTACGCAAGACTCTCAGACCCCCAAAGCTGGGGCGGAAGACCTGCGTAGAGGGAGGACCTGCTGTTCCACATACCCACGCAGTGAACTCTTGAATAACACTGGGAAGCGTGCCTCTCCAGGGGAGAGGGACGCTGCGGAGCCACACCTGCCCGAAGGGAGGTACCATGTGGAGAATACACATATGGACTGGCCGGTTGGGGCAGTGCAACATATGGAATGTCACTGGGGTGGCTCCACCTAAGGAGGGGGAGGCTACACCAGACAGTGACAGCAGAGTGAGCTCTGCCAAGGGAAAGACACGGGCTCACCGCAGGGAGCTGATCGTGGAAAAATACTCATATGGGATCGCCGCAGGGATCACACATACGGAACCCATCCTAGCACAAGTTACACAAGCATACGAGCACTAGGCCTGGCGTCGGACGCTCCGCAACGTCCAACTGCCGAAGGGGTGTGGAGGAACTCACAGGGTTCACCTGGGTGGGGAACTCGACTGGAGCAAAAGAGCGCACGTATCCGCTCCGTAGAGGGGAGTGGTGCAGCAAGCCGACACTAGAGCGGGAACTTCGGTGTTACCGGCTGGTTGAAGCGAGCACACAGGAAGAAACCGGCTCAACACGTAGGCTATAGAACCTAGCGAACGTGTTAGGTGTCGCCCAACCCGCAGCTCTACAGATATCTGTCAGCGAGGCGCCGTGTGCTAGCGCCCAAGAAGAAGCGACACTCCTAGTGGAGTGGGCTCTCAACCCGGGCGGGCAAGGCACGCCTTGGGCTTCGTAAGCCAAGGCGATGGCATCCACTATCCAGTGGGCCATCCTCTGCTTGGAGACAGCCTTTCCCTTCTGCTGGCCTCCGTAACAGACGAAGAGCTGGTCTGAGGTCCTGAGGCTTTGCGTTCTGTCCACGTACAAACGCAGAGCGCGGACGGGACAGAGAAAAGCCAGGGCTGGGTCTGCCTCCTCCAAAGGCAGCGCTTGCAGGTTCACCACCTGGTCCCGGAAGGGAGTGGTAGGAACCTTGGGCACGTATCCGGGCCGGGGTCTCAGGATCACGTGAGAGTTATCCGGGCCGAATTCCAGGCACGATTCGTCGACTGAAAATGCATGTAGGTCCCCTACCCTCTTGATAGAGGCCAATGCAACCAGGAGAACTGTCTTACAGGACAAGATTTTTAACTCAGCTGATTGCAGAGGCTCAAAGGGTGGTCCCTGAAGTGCCGAAAGGACCAGAGACAAATCCCAAGAGGGTATAGAGAGTGGGCGAGGAGGATTCAGTCTCCTCGCTCCCCTCAGGAACCTAACGATCAGGTCGTGCTTCCCCAAGGACTTACCATCAACAGCATCGTGATGTGCGGCAATAGCGGCAACATACACTTTAACGGTGGAGGGAGACAGCCTTCGCTCCAACCCATCTTGCAGGAAGGAAAGCACGGCTCTGATCGAGCATGATCGGGGGTTCTCCTCGTGAGAAGAACACCATTCAACGAATAGGTTCCACTTCAATGCATAGAGGCGCCTCGTAGAGGGGGCTCTAGCGGAAGTGATGGTGTCAACTACCGCTGGGGGTAGGTCACCTAGAACCTCCGCGTCCCGTCCAGGGACCAGACATGGAGCTTCCAGAGGTCTGGACGCGGGTGCCACAGGGTGCCCCGTCTCTGAGAGAGCAGGTCCTCTCTCAGAGGGATGGGCCAGGGAGGGGCTGTCGCGAGGAGCACTAGTTCCGGGAACCAGGTCCGGTTGGGCCAATACGGCGCAACTAACAAGACCTGCTCCTCGTCCTCCCTGACTTTGCACAAGGTCTGTGCCAGAAGGCTCACTGGGGGAAACGCATACTTGCGAAGACCCCGGGGCCAGCTGTGTGCCAGAGCATCCGTGCCGAGGGTCCCCTCGGTCAGGGAATAAAACAACTGGCAGTGAGATGTGTCCGGGGCGGCAAACCGATCTATCTGTGCGGTCCCGAAGCGCCTGAAAATCAGCTGGACCACCTGGGGATGGAGTCGCCATTCTCCCGGTAGCACCTGCTGCCGTGAGAGCTTGTCGGCTGCACGGTTGAGCAGGCCCGGAATGTAAACGGCACGAAGTGACCTCAGATGCTTCTGACTCCAAAGGAGGAGATGGCGGGCGAGTTGTGACATGCGGCGGGAGCGTAGACCACCCTGACCGTTGATGTACGCAACAGTCGCAGTGTTGTCCGTACGGACCAGTACATGCTTGCCTTGTAGCAACGTTTTGAAGCGGCCCAGCGCAAGATGTACTGCTAACAACTCGAGGCAGTTGATGTGCCAATGCAGTTGAGGCCCCGTCCACAGACCTGAAGCTGCATGCCCGTTGTACGTGGCCCCCCAGCCGGTGATAGAGGCATCCGTGGAGACCACAGAGTGCCTGGACACTTGTTCTAGGGGAACACCTGCCCGCAGGAACGAAGGGTCCGACCACAAGCTGAGAGTTTGGCGACAGTGCGGGGTTACTGGAACCCGGCACGAGCCGCTCTGCCATGCCCATCTCGGGATTCGATCGTGAAGCCAGTGTTGGAGCGGTCTCATATGAAGCAATCCGAGCGCCGTTACCGCGGCTGCAGATGCCATATGCCCCAGGAGCCTCTGAAACAGTTTCAGTGGTGCCGCTGTTCTGCGTCTGAGCATACTCATGCAGTTCAACACTGACTGGATGCGGGCCTCGGTGAGACGCGCTGTCATGTTGATCGAGTCCAACTCCATACCGAGAAAAGAGATCATCTGCCCGGGGGTGAGTTTGCTCTTCTCCCAGTTGACCCGAAGCCCTAGGTGGCTGAGGTGACTGAGCACCAAATCCCTGTGTTCGCACAAGTGCTCTCTCGACTGGGCGAGAATAAGCCAGTCGTCGAGATAGTTGAGAATGCGAACACCACGCTCGCACATGGGAGTAATGGCCGCCTCCGCAACTTTCGTGAAGACGCGGGGCGACAGGGCCAGCCCGAAGGGTAAGACTTTGTACTGACATGCCCATCCCTCGAACGCAAAGCGAAGAAACGGTCTGTGTCGAGGGAGAATCGAGACATGAAAGTACGCGTCCTTCAGGTCGATCGCTGCAAACCAATCTTGGGGACGGATGCATTTGAAAATGCGTTTCTGCGTAAGCATCTTGAATGGTAGCCTGTGAAGGGACCGATTCAGGACGCGCAGGTCCAAGATTGGCCGTAACCCACCTCCTTTCTTGGGTACAATGAAATACGGGCTGTAGAAGCCGGTCTTCATATCGGCTGGAGGGACCGGCTCGATTGCGTCCTTCGCCAGTAGGACTGCAATCTCCGCTCTGAGAACAGGGGCACTGTCCGCCAGAACATGGGTGAACAGGATGCCCCTGAAAACAGGGGGGCGCCGGGCGAACTGAATCGCATAGCCGAGTCTGACAGTACGGATGAGCCAGTGAGACGGACTGGGAAGCGTTAGCCAAGCTCCCAGAGACTGAGCAAGCGGGACCAACGGCACCACAGACGTACCCGGAGGGGGGCAGCGTGACGGAATGCAGGGACCCGACTCGGGCGGCATAGCGGCCCGGAGTGGGGTCTGAACGTGTGGTGCAAGACGTACCTGCTTCCGCTGGAGGGCAGAGTGAGTGTGCGGAGGCAACAGTGCGTCCAGGACACAGCCACTGCTGCCGGCTGGGGATGGAAGAGGGGCTCGGGAGTGACAAGGCATAGCGTCGTCGACTGCCAAGCGCGCCCTCTTGGGGCCCAGAGGTTTCAGAAATTGCTCTTTCTTTGAAAAGGTGGGTACCAAACAGAAAAGAAAGGAGACAACAAAAAGAAAGGAAACAAGGCGGAACAAAAAGGCGGAACAAAAAGAAAGGAAACAAAGGATTCTCAAACAAAGGGGGAAGGAGTGGCACGTCCGCCATCTCCTGAAGAGCAACTTGATCCACCTCTAGGCCGCCCGTCTCAGGGACGCTTGCACCGGCGCTTGCCTCCTGGCTTGGCAGCGGCCTGGACGGGCGGGGTCGACTTCCTGCGGCTTGCTCCACGCCGAGGCCTGGATGATGGCTGCTGCTGGGGCTCAGCGGGAGCGGAGGACGCCGCAGGAGGCCGACCTCGGCGACAAGTAGACGGAGGAGCTGCGGCCGGCGGGCGGGTGGGAGCAGCAGCGGTCCGCCGGGGCAGGATGTGTCGGATGGCCTCCGTCTGCTTCTGTGCGGCCGAGAACTGCTGGGCAAAGCTCTCGACCGCGTCGCCGAACAACCCAACCTGGGAGAGAGGGGCATCCAGGAACCGGTACTTATCGGTGTCCCTCATGTCCGCCAGGTTGAGCCAAAGGTGGCGCTCCTGGACCACCAAGGTGGACATCGCCTGACCGACTGAACGTGCGGTTTTCTTCGTCGCCCGGAGGGCGAGGTCGGTTGCCACACGGAGCTCCCGGAGGAGCTCTGGGTCAGAACCACCCTCGTTCATGTCCATGAGCGCCTGGGCCTGGTGGACCTGCAAGAGCGCCATGGCATGAAGAGCGGAAGCAGCCTGTCCACAGGCCTTGTAAGCCCTCGCCGTTAGACCGGACGAGATCTTACAGGCCCTGGACAGGAGGCGTGGGTCACCCCGCCAGGAGGAGGCGGATGCCGGACACAACTGCATCGCGACAGCCCGCTCCACTGGGGGGATCCCCACATACCGCTTAGCTGCCCCGCCGCCGAGGGTGGCGAGGGGAGAGGAGCCACTAGGACGGCTTCGGGCACTATACGGTGCCTTCCACGTACTAGAAAGCTCCTCATGCACCTCCGGAAAGAAAGGTACCGGGGCGGCGCACTGAGAACCAGCACGGCCCGCCCCGAGAAACCAATCGTCCAGCCGAGAAGGTTCGGGACGTGGTGGAGGATTCCACGCAAGCCCGACCTTCTCGGCAGCCCGGGAGAGCAAAGCGGCCCATTCTGGATCCGGCTCGGACAACGCTACACACCCCGAAGGGGGCAACGCAGCCGAGTCGTCATCTCCAGATGACCGCTCCCCCTCCGATGCTGCGATCGACATCTGATCGTCAGCTGGTGCCCCAAAGGAAACGACTGGTCGTTCCGGAGAAGGACCGAGCCGTTCGCCGAGGGGCGCCGATGGCAACAGCACATGAGAGGCGTGAGGGGCCCGCGGAGATTGCCTCGGCGGGGAAGCCCTCACGGTAATCCTCAGATCACCCTGGTCATGCGCCGAAGTAGGCCTATTCTGCGGGGCAGAATAAGCACTAGATCGGGGCATAGGCGAGGGGACTGCACCTCCCTTGAGGTAAGCGAGTCTCGATCTAAGTGCTGTGATAGTCATATTCCCGCAATGGGAACATGAGCTATCCACAAAAGCTGCTTCAGCGTGCCGAACGCCCAAACACGAGATGCAGCTATTGTGGCCATCTGCTGGCGCCAGGGAACGACTGCATCCAGAAACGCACAAGCGGAATGACATCTTGAAAAAGACGCAGGGTCCGCTTGTGTTGCTCTTTTAGTGAAATAAAAAAAGGAAATTGCTCTCACAGTGCTGAGGCGCCCAGGGGTAGCCACTGTGTGGACACACACACACACACACACACAAACAATAGTGCTGTGAGAACAGCAGTTGTGAGCTGCACTGCTCGCGGCCACCGCTGATCGCGCCGTCACACCAACACTGGAACAGAGAGATCTTCCTTGAAGTCTTCAAAGGCGTTGAATCTTAGACATCAGTCACAGGAAACTCGCGCTCCGAAGTGAAAGACGGTGGGTGCTCGCGCCCGCTTCCTGTTTTATACCCGCGCTGCGGGGCGGGGGCGCGTGACGCGTTCACGCACGCCAACGTTCATTGGCTTGTTCTTAGATACTCGAAGTTGATAGGGCTCCCTGAAGTGATCCCCTAACGTCGTCATGTCGACGTCACGTCGAACGTGAGCGACTGAAGGGGAACATGAACTCTTCCTGAGGGAATAATATGCTGACGTGATTTGCTGCCCAATAAACATTTCTGATTATTAATGTTAAAAGAAGGCAGGATTCTTTGATGAATAGAAGGTTCAAAGTAGATTTATCCGAAATAAAAAAAAGCTTTTGTAACATTACAAATTTCTTTACTGTCACTTTTGATTAGGCTACTTTAATGCTGTAGCGATTATACGCACGTATAAATATAATTAATTATTATTCATAACGGATTATGATCAATAATTAATAATTGAATTATTTTCAGAATTTACTGTAGCAAAATCAATAGTATGATCAGTTTATCAGTTCATCCAATGAACGGAAAGCATAAACATTTATTAATTCTAGGAAATATAATATCTTCTTGGCCAAGAAAGACTAATTCCCAGCTAACAGCTAAATTAAGAAATAAATCAAGGGTCAAAGCATAGGTAACTTAGATCGAAGTTCAAGACAATAAATCTGTAAGCACATAACACAAGTAATGCTTCTCTTTTCAAATACAAACAATACTTTATTGATTATAAGCCTATGACTAACACACATAAAACTAATATAACACAAACACACGCACACGCATTCATACAAGTTGAAGAAAGACAGAGAGTGAGGAAGAATGAGTTTTAGGAGTTAGATGGTGAGATCCCAAGTTTCTATATGCACTTAAAAGACATGACCTGAACGAACCATCAATAATTAATTTCACCCTTGTATCGTTTCTTAGGCGGGTAATTCAATTTGATATTAAAATGCACCTGCAGTTTCAGCTAAAAGGTACTTTTGCGCTCTTTTAGAAATAGCTCTTTTAGAAATAGCAATGTTAAAGGATACGTCGCCGGATAGCGTAAAAGGTACTTGCTTGTCCTTGCGTTGCTTTTGGGGATTCCCTTTTGTCGGTGTGAAGGTGTTCCCCGGGTCCGTGGTTTTGCTGATCTTCTCGTGTGCCTGGATAGATCTTGGGCAGCCAGTCACGTGGTGTGTTGGCGGATGGATGAAAGTCTTTGAAGTTGGAAGCGTGTTGCAGTCGAAACGTTTTAAACGAAACTTTGCAGCAAAACTTAACTTAGAACCGAGACTTTTAACGGAAAAGAAACAAACTAAGAAAAGAAAGAAAAGTGTGACGAAATGGCTTGAATTAAATCTGTTTTAACCCATATCTTGATTTGGGTCATTTGTCTCTGCGTCTACATGGTTACTATAACCATCGTCGGCTCCACCCGGCTCGTTCTGCCGAAAGAGAGCATCACAAGAGCGGATCACAAGAGGAGGATTCTGTGTTCGGGTCTAAGATTTTAAACTCAAAATGTTTGTCCCGCCTCCTGGAGGAATTTGGAATTCAGACAATAAGATACTATATGGTTATTTGAGAAGGGGGTCTTTTCTATCCCCCCCCCCCCCCCCCCCCCCCTTTCTCTCATCGTGAATCATGTGCTATCTGTGGTCTGCTTAGTCATCAGCTTGAACATAGGATTCAGTTTAGTCATCATTTCCATTTTAAGAACATAAACATTTTTACACAGATTTCAATCAAGCCATCTTTTGAATTAAACACATACGAGCATAATGATAGGAAACACGACACTTTTCATTCCAGTATCTCTAATATTTAAAACAATTACATGACTTAGATGTGATCTAAGCAGAATAGACACATACAGGGGTTGTAAACACAATATATAATTGTGTTATGTTATATAATTTTAAATATGGGTCAGTCAAGAATTGTTCTGGGATGAGTTTATTGGTATTGGAGAATTGGAGGAAAGTCCTTATGTGTGTGTGTGTGTGTGTGTGTGTGTGTGTGTGTGTGTGTGTATCCTTATGGTCAGCATTTGTCGCATCCGTGGTGTGTACCACGTGAGGGTTTAGTTCGCAAATGGTTGTCTTCAAGACCAAGGGTAGTTTTGTATGGACACAAGGAGATGTACTAATTGATGAGGGGAAAACTAGCTCGGGACCCTGAATGGTTCAGTCTGTTTAGTCGCAGGGGTCAGGTGACTTCTTGTTAGGGCCTCTTGTTTCACCATTTCTGAACAGATCTGTTCTTGCCAAATTATAAAACATTGACAACGTCCTTCCTTTAGTTCATAGGTTCTCAAAGTGCGGCCCGCGGGCCAATGGCGGCCCGCCGAAACATTTCTGGCGGCCCGCGATAACATCTGTAAAACTGTTAAAACTATTGCTTTGAAAAAATGAATATCTCCGTTTAGTGGTGTTTAGCGGCATCCATAGGCATAAGCGGTAATTACATGGTCCGACCGACCGATCGCACTTGACCTCACTCCCAAGGCCACCAGGAACAGTGGTTGTCTACACAGGAATAGGAATCGTGGCCAACCGAAACCAGCACCACAAATCCCATTGCAATTTAAAAGGCTATGTTGACCAAGTAATCAATATTCAATGTGACTTAATAATAATCTTAACAATGTCAAGCTTATTAATAGCCGCGTTTCCATTACCTTTCAAAATGTTCGCGGGCGCGAACACTTGCATTTTCCTATCAACAGTGGAAACAACTTAAACTAGTCTATCATTTCTGGTCATACAGAAAATAATAATGCATTATTCGCAACTACTTTTATTTGTGTAAACTCATAACAAGAAAACGTGCTTTTGTAAAATAAAATAAAACAATCAGTAGCCTAGGCTACTATGCGCTTTCATGATCTCCGTGAACTGGAGCACGAGAACTGAAACAAAATATAGCCTATGTAGGCTAAAGCTTAAAATGTGCACTTTTAAACAAACAAACTCGAATCGAAAGCAAATACCTGATTATGTAATCCGTATGAAAGGTGGATTTCTCTCTTAAAGCGCATCTGCTTAACAGCGGAGATGGAGATATGTTTTTAGCCGACACTTAGAAAACAATAGTTTATTAATAAACAATTAAAATGCCTCGCTGTTTTTTCAGACGCATTTATCATTAGCCTATAACTCAAATCAGGCTAGATTAGACACGTACAGGCTATATGGCTCTTCTCATTCATCACTGCGGGAAAAATATAAATTCCAGGTTCTAATTTGGCCTTAGAAAACCAGTAAAATCGACATGTTTTCCATATTAATTTGTGAATATTTAAAGGGGCAAAAAGTCATTTAAACAAAAATCTGAAAAAGTCTGTCGATATTTACTTTTTTGCGCAGCAGTTGGTGAAGCCAGTTCAAATTAAAATTTTGTTCAACTTTGCGTTTTAAAAAGACAACAACCGTTCATTTTTCGTTTTTCAGTTACGGGTTAAAAAAGATAGATAGGCCTAATAATATGCAAATCTGCAAGAATGGAAACGCGACTGACAAGCAATGATAGAAATGCATGATGATGATGACTTGTTTGGTAAGCTTCTATTTTAAAGGTTTCTTTCTCTCCCCCCCAAAATTTTCACAAGTTTTGCCAGGTTTAGCCTCAGTTATGAATTAAAATGTGTTAATTGCAACTAATGTAAACTGTAGAGATGCAACCTGGTCATTAAAATAATTTCAAATGGGGTTTTCTTTTCAGTTTTTTTTTTTCTTCGTTTTCTCCCCCGCCACTTTGGCGGCCCTCAGTTCAATGTTGGGTTCCTAAATTGGCCCTCACCTATCAAAACTTTGAGAACCCCTGCTTTAGTTAAACAACAAAAGGTCTTCTTGCTTCATAGCCTGGGGATAATCTGGAATATGCAGCCCCTTGTGTTTGATTATGTACGACAGCTTCACTTGTGTGGGTTTCATTCTCGTTGTCGCTACAATGCGTCCTAGCTGAATAAAAGTAGGGTATTACTTTCTTTAATTTCTTTAAAATGTAGTGCATGTATAATGTTACAAAAGCTTTTTATTTCAGATCAATGCTATTATTTTGAACTATGGTTTGTGTGTAATGTGACCTTTTTGTGTGACCTTAAAGGGGTCATATAATGCCATTTTTGTACAAGCTAATATGATTATTTAGAGTCTAAATTAAAACTTTGTAATATACTTTAATTAAAAATTCTCATTAGTATTGTAAGAAAACACTTATTTTACCTGGTCAAAAACAGCTCTGTTTTCAGCACGCCGTTTCAGTGCATATGACTTTAAATGATCATGAGCTTTGCTCACCCCGCCTCTCTGTTCTGTGTACACCGTTTGTAACACAATACCATAACGCGTGAATTATATTGAGAACGTCGTACATAGAAAACATGCCGTAATGTACCCTGAGTGTAAACCTTAGACGCATTCATTGTGAAGCGTGCAGCTAGCGATTTGCAAAGATTAATATAAATATTAAAGATTAATAAAACGATACACTCACTTCAGTTATTTTGGAGGTTCAGCAGGAACACGAATAGTTGGTACTTCTTAGCAAAACCAGCTTTATACTGACCCTCCTCGTTTATAAGCAGTCTGGTGTGTGAAATGATTCGCGCAAATATGAAAGCATTGACGTTGCTCGTGGGGAATATTCCCTTCGAAAACAAACTCAGCCACTGCGTCTTCAGCGGTTCGGATTTAGGAACATTAAAATGACTGCTGTGTTCGTTACACCCAAGAACAGAACACCACAATCGCTTAGATGCCATTCTGCTCATAGACAGTGCTCCAGCATATCAACAATGACCGCGCCGGTCCGGTCCGCGCCGCGCAGACTATGATTGACAGCTCGCTCCCTCACGAGGAGAGAGCGGGTCTGTGTTGAAACCCGGCTGTCAATCAACAATCGTGGGAGGGGCGTCCGTTTTATTGACGTCACAAAAACGAACGGCTCAATTTGAGGCAGGGGAAAACATATAAGGAGATTAAAACAAAAACACTGGATGGATTTTTATCATTATATGATGTTTGTGTACAGGCACTGCCAACACACATTTCAGTACAGTCAACTTGTAAAAGTGCATGTGCCATTATATGACCCCTTTAAAATTAGTTTTAGAATTAAATTGTACAGAAATTGTTTAAGCAAAACAAATGTGTTTATGTCTGAGAACCTTTTAAACACATACTGTTGTGATGTCTGTCTGTGTTCCCCCTGTCTTTGTGCATTTGGTTCAGTCCTGTTCCCTGTTTTCCCGCTCCTCGTTTGTGTTCATGTATACCACGCCCCTTGTTATCTCGTTTAGCTCGTTTGTCCCTTGTATTTAAGCCCTGTGTTTCAGCTCTGTCTTTGTGAGTTCTTGTTTGATTCTTTGTGAGTTCTTGTTTGATTCTTTGTGAGTTCTTGTTTGATTGTTTACGTGTATGTTGGTTGTTGCTATTCTTGAATCCTGTTCCTGAGTCTGGTTTCATGTCTGAGTTTGTATGGTTTGCAGTCTATTGAATAAAGTGTGCTGCAGTTGGAACCTGCTTCATCCCTTGCTTCAACTACACAAAACGTAACACAAACGGACCTGAATGACATATACTGTGTGATAGGCTACAGTAGCCTACAAATATTTTGAGTGTGCCTTATTTTCCCGTAAAGAACCATGATTGTCCCGCATTTTTCTTTTCTGAAGTTGACAAAAGTTTAAATCCAGAGAAATAAGCAGTTTTATCAGTGACGTCATACCCGCGTTACCCTCAATTTAAGGTTTTATTTTGTAGAAACCAAGGAACTACCAAAGACGCTTGCTTTAATATATAATGATTTATTAGAAAGGTGAGCAACTGTTTGGATACATTCATCAACAGAAAACGAATCTTTGTTATACAGCTCAACACAGTGAGTCTATTTGTTTAAATCTCGTTTTCTTGATTTACCGCGAGTTTCATCACACTTAAATGTATCTAGAGGGTTAGTTAGTTCACCCCAAAATGTAAACTCTGTCGGTAATTACTCGCCCTCATGTTGTTCAACCCCGTAAGACTTTCGTTCATCTTCGGGACACAAACTAAGATATATTTGATTAAATCTGAGAGCTGGATCACTCCTCCATAGGCTTCTAAGGGATCGAAACTGGCCGACCCAGAAAAGTTATTAAAGACATCGTTAAAATAGTCCGAGTGACTACAGTGACTCAACCTTAAGTTTATCAAGCGACGAGAATACTTTTTGTGCGCAAAAAAAACAAACAAAAATAACGACTTTATTCCACTATTCGTTTCCTTCTCTGTGGGCCTCGAGATTTCATGTAGTGTAGCAGCGCTTCTGTGTCGTACGTCACACGCAGGCTCACTATTGGCCGACGCTGGTCATGTGTGTGATGATGCGTGTGACGTACAAGACAGAAGCGCTGCGCTGTTACAGTACGTGTAATCTGTACTCTCAGATTTAATCAAAAATATCTTAATTTGTGTTCCAAAGATGAAAGAAAGTCTTACGGGGTTGGAACTTTTCATTTTGGGGTGAACTATCCCTTTAATATGATAAAACAGCGCTGCGTTTCCCCCCACACACACATTGAATTAGGATTAGAGGATTTCTGCCCGAGTCCGAAGACAACAACTCCCATGATTCAGCGAAATCAAGGCGTCATCAAGCTACGCCTTTGTTTTGAATAAACGACCTCTAGTGGCGAAAAATAGCATAGTGTGCCTTTATCTGCACTTACAGTAGATCCTCATCTCCGCCTGCCTTATCCTGTCCCACACGTTACATTACATGTTAACTTTATGAAACATGAGCTAAATGATCATGCCACTGTCCACAACTGCAAAACATATCCCTCTGTGCACAAAAACAAACCATGATAATCATACTTTAGACTAACTAAAATTCTGTGTTCTCTTACGAGAGGTTCTCTCGTATTGCGTAAGTTTAGCTTACGCTACGGGAAAGATTCATCTTCTCGAGATATTGAAGCCAAAAAAAAAATTATCCTTAATTTTGTGTTCATTGTCAACGCAGTGCAGCAGCTAGCAGACCTAGAGCAGGCCAACTCGCGTGCTTATTGGCTGCCCTGCTTGCATCTGCTGCAGCCTACCAGTGAGCCCCGCATGACGTCACGCCCATTGAAGGGCGCTCGCGCCTTCATAGCGTCACAGCCCGCCAGAATGGGCGTGGCTTAGCGAATATAAGAAGGGGCTGTAGGCTGAATTCCCTGATTTTTCGACTCTTCAGCGAGCTCTCCGCATCGCTGGATCAGAGAGAAACCACCGCCGCCGTCGAACAGCGAACAGCCAGCTTAGGACAGCGCTGAGGAAGCCGGCCGTCTTCGCCACCTTCAGCCATCTGTGCGAGCTACGCTATTCGGCGACGTATCCTTTTACATTGCTATTTCTAAAAGAGCTATTTCTAAAAGAGCGCAAGCGTCTTTTTAAAGATGCCTCGCACTTCCTGCGGCTCGTGCAGAGCCCCGCTCAGCGTTGGAGACTGCCACGTGATTTGCGCTCTCTGCCTGGGCCTGGAACATGCAGAGCTCGCCCTCGCGTCCGGGGGCTGCGAGTTCTGCGAAGCACTTCCGCTGTCGACCCTACGGGTTCGACTCGAAGTCTTCAACCCGGATGCAGCCGCTCCGCCCTCCGGGGGACCGCGCAGGAAGAAGCGCCGTTCCCTGAGGCAGCCGGAGCCCGTGGCCACAGCGACGCGCTCGCCAGAGGATCTCCCTCGAGCCCAGCTTTCGCCCTCCCCGCCTCCCATCCCCGACGCGCAGCTGCCGCTCACAAGCCTTACTGCCGTCGCGTCTGAGGAGGAGGCCGAGGAACACGTCACGAGAGACTGCTGCTCCATCCTGGCATCGGACAGCGAGGAATGGTCGCTTTACTCCGGCTCCTCGTCGATCCAGGAATCCAGCCGTTCCCGCGCTGGAGCTGACGCGGAACTTATGCGCCTACTGACGCAGGCCATCGACCGCCTCGGGCTCGAGTGGTCGCTGCCGAAGGAACCCGCGCCGAACAGGCTCGACGGCTGTTTCCTTCAAAGTCGCCGCCGTGCAGCTTCAACGAGCAGGCCCGCTCCATTCCTGCCGGAACTTCATACGGAGCTGACGAAGTCCTGGAATGCACCATTCTCCTCGAGACTTCAGTCCCAGGCCTCCGCGTCGCTCTCCCAAGTGGACGGCGCCGCCGAGAAAGGGTACACGGCTATTCCCCCTGTGGAAGAGACGGTCGCAGCGCACCTTTGCCCGCCCTCCGCGAGATGGCGGTCTCAGTCAGCCCTCCCGTCAAAAGCCTGCAGAGCCACGTCCGCCTTGGTCGGCCGCGCATATGCCGCCTCCGGCCAGGCCGCGTCTGCTCTCCACTCCATGGCTGTGTTACAGATCCTGCAAGCCGACCTCCTCCGTGAATGGGACGAGAAGGGCCGGGATCCAGCTGCGGTTACAGATCTGAGAAGCGCGACGGATCTCTCTCTCCGCGCCACCAAAACCGCAGCTCAAGCTATCGGACGAGCCATGGCCGCGTTGACTGTAACAGAGAGGCACCTCTGGTTGACGCTCGCGGATATGAGGGAAACTGAGCGAGCCACCTTCCTGAACGCGCCGCTCTCCCCCACTGGTCTCTTCGGCCCAGCGGTTAACGGGATCGTTGACCGTTTCTCTGAAGTGCAGAAGACCACGCAGGCCATGAATCTCTTCCTGCCGCGACGCTCGAGCTCCGCTACAGGCCGCTCTCGCGAGAAACAAAGCCAGCCTCCTGTACGAGCTAACACCCAGCGTCCAGCACAGCCCCAGCCTTCGCAGCGACGTCAGGGCGGCCGCCCTAGGTCGCGCTCAGACAGCCGTCACAGACCGCCGCCCCCCAGGGGGCCTCGGCAGAAGATCACGCTGAAGTCTGAGCACGCGAAGTCCTCCTAACAAAGAGAGAGAAAAGACGCGCGTGTCCCGCCGCGGCCGGACCGCCGTCAAAGCTTATTTCCCTGTCAGTCCCCTTCAGCCAGGCTACTGCAGTGGTTCATTTAGCAGCCAACGAGCCGGTTTGTCCACCCTCTTGCCTGCACACAAAACGCCGTTTTCACGGCGACCCAGAGAAATCTCAAAAAGAGTATTATGTCTGGTCCGGCTCACGCCGTCAGTGTTTTAAGTGTAGTGAAAGTGCCCACCCCCCAGTGTTCACCCCTACACACAAGCATGTCAAATATCGTGTCACCCACAGAGCACACTCTCATAAAGCGCAGAAAAGCCGCTCGAGTGTTGAATGTAAATGTGTCCACAGGGTTGTGCCCACTATCTGCCCGCTCTGTTACACGGTCAAGACGCCAGAGAGCGTTCACGCTTACTAACACAAACCTCCCCCCGGGCGCCGCCCGCGCGTTTAAGTGCTATCATGACACGCAGGGCGTTAATAAGACGCTCCCCATCCATTTTGATCGGGACGTCAAATACATGTGTAAGTCTCGTGCCCGCGCAAATGCGCTCACGGTTACAGAACGCTTTTCCGCCCAAAGCGCCGCTCGCGCGTCAAAAAGTGAGGAAAAAAGGTTCCCCATCCCTTATGATTGGGACATCTCACACAAATCAGCCGGTTTCGGCTTTCAGCGAGCAGCCGTTGCCCAGAACAGAGAGCGCGCGCGCCGCACTCTCAGCTCCGGTTCAGTTTTTACAAGCCCGCAAATGGCGGCGATCTGAAGGCCATTCGCCCCCTAGCGGCTCACATAGTTGCGTGGGAATCTATCCCGGGGATTTCAGAATGGGTGCTGAGCACAATAAAGCAGGGCTATACACTTCAATTCATTCGCCGTCCCCCGCGATTTCGAGCCCGGACCGCGACGATAGTGAATGCGGAAGTAGCACACCTACTTCACGCAGAAATAGCAAAGCTGCTGTGCAAAGGGGCTATAGAAAAGGTGCCGCCTTCTCTCAGCGAGTCAGGCTTTTACAGCCGTTATTTTCTCGTACCCAAGAAGGACGGAGCCTTCAGACCTATCCTAGATCTGAGACATTTGAACAAAGTGCTTGTGAAAAGACCGTTCAAAATGCTTACGACCAGGAAAATCCTCGCGCACGTTCGCCCGAGGGACTGGTTTATTTCTCTAGATCTGAAGGATGCCTATTTCCAGATTCAGATAATACCCCGTCACAGGCAATTTTTGAGATTCAACTTCGACGGTCAGGTATATCAATACACCGTCCTGCCGTTCGGCCTGTCCCTAGCACCCCGTACATTTACGAAGTGCATGGACGCGGCGCTCGCCCCCCTGAGAAGTCAGGGGCTGCGAATAATGAGCTATCTGGACGATTGGCTGATTTTGGCACAGTCAGAGACGGAGCTGCTGTCTCACAGAACAGTGCTTCTCAGTCACCTGGAAAGCTTGGGTCTCACGGTCAACTGGACCAAGAGCTCATTACTACCCAGCCAGTCAATTTCTTTTTTAGGAATAGAACTGGACTCGGTGACCATGTCGGCTCGTCTATCGGCACAGCGTGCGCTCCGTGTTCGCCACCTAGCCGCGTCTTTCCAGAAGGACAGCTTTCTCCCTTTGAAAACTTTTCAGAGGATGTTGGGTTGTATGGCATCAGCTGCAGCGGTGCTCCAGCTGGGCCTACTGGGCATGCGCCCGCTCCAACGCTGGCTGAATGCTCGCGCGTCCTGCCGAGCTTGGGTTTCTGGCGGTCAGAAAATCAGAGTGACTCAGACCTGCATAGCGGCTCTGCAGCCCTGGTAAGTGGCCGACTGGTACCAGCTGGGAGTGATGATGGGAACCGTCTCTTATCGGAAAGTCATTTCGACAGACGCGTCCAACTGGGGTTGGGGCGCGCTGTTCGAGGGCAGACCGGTCTTCGGCCAGTGGTCAGACCAAGAGAGGTGTTTTCACATAAACTGTCTGGAGATGATAGCGGTCGAGAATGCGCTGAAGCGCTTCCTCCCGTTCATACAGGACCAACATGTTCTCGTCCACTCGGACAACATGTCTGTGGTATCCTATGTAAACCGTCAGGGCGGTGTCAGATCCAGAAATCTCTGCAATCTGACGGAACGCCTCCTTATTTGGTCCCAGTTGCACCTGCGCTCGCTGAGGGCGGCGCACGTGCCTGGCCATTTGAACGACGGCCCAGACAAACTGTCCAGGGACAACGTTCCCCCAGGGGAATGGTCCCTGCACCCCCAAACGGTCCAGAAACTGTGGCGCCTATTCGGCAGGGCGGAAGTCGACCTATTTGCGTCGAAAGACAACGCTCAATGCCCGACGTTCTTCTCGAAGGACGAGGACGCGCTGGCCCAGGTTTGGCCCAGCCTCCGGCTATATGCTTTCCCTCCGGTCTCTCTGTTACCACAGGTGATCAAGAGAATCTGGGAAACGCGCCACTCGGTGCTCCTCATAGCCCCGCGTTGGGAAAATCAGATTTGGTTCCCGGAGCTGGCACGGCTGTCACATACAGCTCCGTGGCCGATTCCGGTGAGGGCAGATCTCGTCTCTCAGGCTCGCGGCACGATCTGGCATCCCCATCCAGGGTACTCGTTGCCCTGCCAGAAGGAGTAATGAACACGATCACGTAGTCTAGAGCCCCTTCCACGAGAAGGCTCTACGCGTCTAAATGGTCGGTGTTCTCTGGATGGTGCACCGACAGAGGTCTGGACCCGCGGACATGCGGGGTGGCGCAACTGCTCTCCTTCCTACAAGAGCTGTTGGATAAGGGAAGGTCCCCATCCACGCTCAAAGTATATGTGGCGGCCGTGGCAGCGTTCGCAGAATCGACGCACGGCCAGTCATTGGGAAGACATGAGTTGGTCATCCGCTTCCTTAGAGGAGCTAGGAGGATGAACCCGCCGCGCCCCCCGTCGGTTCCCATGTGGGATCTTTCACTGGTCCTAGAGGCCCTGAAAGCTTTTCCCTTCGAACCACTGGATTCCGTGGGGTTGAAATATCTATCACTGAAAACCGTCTTTCTGACTGCACTGTCGTCAGTAAAGCGTGTGGGGGACCTGCATGCACTGTCTGTCAGCGCGTCGTGTCTTGAGTTCGGGCCGAATGACTCTAAAGTCATCCTCAGACCTAGACATGGCTACGTTCCTAAAGTGATGGGCACTCCGTTAAGAGCGCAAGTTATCTCGTTGTCAGCTCTCCCAGCATCTGACAGCGAAAGTGATGTGAACCTCCTCTGCCCTGTCAGAGCGCTGAGGTTTTACATTACGCGCTCCGCCTCATTCAGGCGTTCGGAACAGCTGTTTGTTTCGTTCGGTGGGCGCACCAAAGGTCTCGCCTCCTCGAAACAGAGCCTGTCCAGATGTATAGTGGACGCTATAGCAGCCGCTTACGCGTCAAAAGGTCTGCAATGCCCTCTGGGCATCAGGGCTCATTCCACGAGAGGCGTGGCCTCTTCGTGGGCATGGTCCAGTGGAATTTCTATCCATGACATATGTGTAGCGGCGGGCTGGAGCTCCCCGTCTACCTTTGTCAGGTTTTATAACCTGGAAGTTCCTGGCTTGCAGGCTAAACTGTTGTCGGTTTAAAGGAGAGGTGTGTTCTGCCCAGACCTCCTGCTCAGATCACTCTCACATGACCCAGCTCTCCTGGTTGAGCTGCACTAAGTGGGGTATGTGCCATGTGCCTATACAGACCGGCGCGCTGCTCTGTATTCCCTATGTGTGCTTATGTACAAGTGATGGCCCGCGTGGCTGGCCACCTTATTCTCCACCTTATAGGGGTTCCCTGAAAGTTCGGGGTCTCATGGTGGATGCTTGGCGTGCACGGCGTTGACAAAGTGTTCCCGTAGCGTAAGCTAAACTTACGCAATACGAGAGAACCTCTCGTAAGAGAACGATACTCGGTTACTTACGTAACCTCGGTTCTCTCTAGAGAGGGAACGAGTATTGCGTAACCGGCCGTGCTCGCGCCACGAGCGACTTCGAGTCAGTTGTCGAAAAACCAGGGAATTCAGCCTACAGCCCCTTCTTATATACGCTAAGCCACGCCCATTCTGACGGGCTGTGACGCTATGAAGGCGCGAGCGCCCTTCATTGGGCGTGACGTCACGCGGGGCTCACTGGTAGGCTGCAGCAGATGCAAGCAGGGCAGCCAATAAGCACGCGAGTTGGCCTGCTCTAGGTCTGCTAGCTGCTGCACTGCGTTGACAATGAATACAAAATTAAGGATAATTTTTTTTTTGGCTTCAATATCTCGAGAAGATGAATCTTTCCCGTAGCGTAAGCTAAACTTACGCAATACTCGTTCCCTCTCTAGAAAGAACCAAAGTTACGTAAGTAACCGAGTAACGTTTTCTAGTGATTTCTTACATATTCCTTTCTTTCCTGTTCTCATATGAAACATAATAACCTATTTAGAACAGCAAGTTTGAAAGACGAATTGAAGTGTCATGTGCAAACTGAGATGTGTTTTGTCTCCTGTTGTTGGGTTTGCAGACGGATACTCTTCAGAAGACATTGTGTATCACTGGTCAGAGAGTCAAACACTCATCCATGGACTGGACAAACTGGAGCTGTCCCAGTTCACCATCACTGATTATCGCTTTGTCACGGAGCTGTTGAACTTTAAATCCGGTGAGGCTTTTCATCGTCTGATATATCTGATTTAACTGAACTCTACCAATACAGGTGAAACTCGAAAAATGAGAATATCGTGCAAAAGTTCATTTATTTCAGTAATTGAACTTAAAAGCTGAAACTAATATATTATATAGACTCATTACATGCAAAGTGAGATATTTCAAGCCTTTATTTGTGATAATTGTGATGATTATGGCTATGAAAACCTTTTCACAATATTCTAATTTTGAATTTGGGGTTTTCATAAGCTGTAAGCCATAATCATCAAAACTATAACAAATAAAGGCTTAATATCTCACTTTGCATGTAATGAGTCTATATAATATATTAGTTTCACCTTTTAAGTTGAATCACTGAAATAAATGAACTTTTGCACGATATTCAAATTTTTCGAGTTTCACCTGTATATTATCTGCTAATGCTGTGGCAACAGTTGTTGTCATTTCAATGGTTTTAATTAGTTTTGTTTACTATCACATATTTTAAAGACAAGTATTGTCATTTTTGAAACAGCGGGGAGATTTCCACGTCTCAGCTTACGATTCGAACTAAGACGAAACCGAGGAGTTTACATCATCCAGTCCTACATGCCCTCCATCCTACTGGTTGCCATGTCATGGGTTTCATTCTGGATCAGCCAATCAGCTGTGCCGGCAAGAGTGTCTTTAGGTCAGTGTTTCAGTGTTAACTCGGCTAACAGGGACCGTTCTCAATACTCTAGCTATCCTTCTGGCAAGGTTCTCTTAACGTTACACAGACGTTTTTCCTGTAACATTAATAGAATGTTCATTTAATGACAATATCGGGTCTTTAATAATGTATGGGAGCTTGTTTCCGCCACAGAATAAAAAATCTAAAAGGTAATTGCGACTTTTTATTTCACAATTCTGACATTTTATCTCAGAATTGCGTGATATAAAGTCACAATTGCGTGTTATTAAGTCAGAATTGCAAGATATAAACATGCATTTAAGAAAAAAAGTGAGTTTTCAGTTTATTTCTCGCAATTCTGACTTTATCTCACAATTCTGATATCGCAATTCTGACATTATATTGCAATTCTGACTTTCTGTTCAATTCTGATTTTATATCTCGCAATTCTGACTTTATATCTCGCAATTCTGACTTTATTTCTCGCAATTTTGACTTTATATCTCGCAATTCTGACTTTACAACTCGCAATTCTGACTTTATTTCTCGCAATTCTGACTTTATATCTCGCAATTCTGACTTTATATCTCGCAATTCTGACTTTATTTCTCGCAATTCTGACTTTATTTCTCGCAGTTCTGACTTTATATCTCGCAATTCTGACTTTATTTCTCGCAATTCTGACTTTATATCTCGCAATTCTGACTTTATATCACGCAATTCGGACTTTATATCGCAATTCTGACTTTCTGCTCAATTCTTACTTTATATCTTGCAATTCTGACTTTATATCTCGCAATTCTGACTTTATATCACGCAATTCTGACTTTCTGTTCAATTCTGACTTTATATCTCGCAATTCTGACTTTATATCTCGCAATTCTGACTTTATATATCGCAATTCTGACTTTATATATCGCAATTCTGTCTTTATATCACGCAATTCTGGCTTTATATCTCGCAATTCTGACGTGATATCGCGCAATTCTGACTTTATATCGCGCAATTCTGACTTTCTGTTCAATTCTGACTTTATATCTCGCAATTCTGACTTTATATCTCGCAATTCTGACTTTATTTCACGCAATTCTGACTTTCTGTTCAATTCTGACTTTATATCTCGCAATTCTGACTTTATATCTCGCAATTCTGACTTTATATCTCGCAATTCGGACTTTATTTCTCGCAATTCTGACTTTATATTTCGCAATTCTGACTTTATATATCGCAATTCTGTCTTTATATCTCGCAATTCTGACTTTATATCGCTCAATTCTGACTTTATATCTCGCAATTCTGACTCTATATCGCAATTCTGACTTTATATCGCGCAATTCTGACTTTATATCACGCAATTCTGACTTTCTGTTCAATTCTGACTTTATATCTCGCAATTCTAACTTTATATCACACAATTCTGACTTTATATCGCAATTCTGACTTTATATCACGCAATAACGCAATTCTGACTTTATATCTCGCAATTCTGACTTTATATCGCAATTCTGACTTTATAACGCAATTCTGACTTTATATCTCGCAATTCTGACTTTATATCACGCAATTATGACTTTATATCGCAATTATGACTTTATATCACGCAATAACGTAATTATGACTTTATATCTCGCAATTATGACTTTATATCCCAATTATGACTTTATAACGCAATTTTGACTTTCTGTTCAATTCTGACTGAAATCGCAATTATCTTTTAAAATGTTTTATCTGTGGCCGAAGCAAGCTTCCATAATGTTCTCAAAACGTTGGCACACAAACATACGTTTTTTAAATCGTATTAGTTAGAGGTTCGTCTAACATTTTTTAAATGTTCCGAAAATGTTTGAAGAATGATCAAATGAAAATGTTCCTTAACGTTCGCATAACCAAGAAAAAACGTTCTTAAAACATGGACGTTTTTTTTAATGTTCAGAGAACATGCAGAAATAACAATTTCAGAACTTAATGGGAATGTTAGCTAACGTTCGTAGAACATATTTCTCTTTTTATAACATATTCTATAACATATTTCTGAATTTTATAACATTTAGAGTTTGTTAAATTGAAACTTCACCAAAGTATTTTTTTGAATATTAGTCAAGTTAAATGAGAACATTTAACACAATCACACACACAAATTAACCTGATGAGTTGAATGAATATTGGTGTTCGGTGTGTCCTAGGAATCACGACGGTGCTCACCATGACAACGCTGATGGTCAGTGCTCGTTCATCACTGCCCCGCGCTTCTGCCATCAAAGCTCTGGACGTGTATTTCTGGATCTGCTACGTCTTCGTCTTCGCTGCCTTGATCGAATACGCTTTTGCTCACTATAATGCAGACTACAGCAAGAAGGAGAAAGCCAAAGTCAAGACGAATAAGAGCTCAGAGGTACAATAACATAAATTAAAAGTGTGAAACTCTGTACTAACTGTATGCTATAATTGACCCATCTCAGAACCAGATTTA